>PVIU01002688.1:0-164690 GCA_004026605.1 Ondatra zibethicus | reverse complement strand
CCAAACCCAAAAAGACGATTATGGTATGTATTCACTCATTAGTGGACCCTAGCCATAAAACAAAGGACACTAAGCTTATAGCTCACAAGCCCAGAGAAGCCAAATAGCAAGGTGAACCCAAAGAAAATCATATATAGATCCTCTTGGAAATTGGAAGCAAACAAGATTGCCAGGCAAAAGTTGGGAATACGGGGGTGGGGATAGAGGTGGAGGTAAGGGGTGGGGGAAGGGGAGAGGGGGAAGGAGAAGGAAGAAGGGAAGGACTGGGAAGAGCTTGGGGGAGTGGGAGGGTGGAGATGGAGGAAAGGTGGATATTGGAGAAGGGAATAAGATATCTACATTATTGGAGTCATTTTAGGACTGGCAAGATACTTGGCTCTAGAGGTGATCCCAGGTGTCCACAGGGATGTCCCCAGCTAGGTCCTTGGGCAACAGAGGAGAGGGTGCCAGAACTAGCATTGTCCCATAGTCACACTGATGAATATCTTGATCACCACCATAGAAATTTCCATTTGATTTTTCTTAATTATGTGTATGTGTGTGTGTGAGGGGGTGAATATGTGCACTAGAGATTTCAGTTTCTCATCCAGGCCAGCAGAGGGCACTAGATCACCTGGAGCTGAGCTGTACAAGGTGGATGCTGTGAATGAGACAGTAGTTCTCTGGAAGAGCAATGCACAATCTTAACTGCTAAGCCATCTCTCTAGCTATAGTGTCCCCTTTTACCATGAGAGGAGATGGACAAAATAGTTAATGCAACCCAAATGAATAGTGTCTCCCTTGGGAATTGATGCGATGTCTCTGAACCTAGACCAAAAAAGGTCAGAGGATGAAGAAATATAAGACCTTAAGTCATCACTTCAGGTGAAGCATTCCAAACTACATTAAAAATTATCCTAGGATTATGAAAACATTCTACTGGGCAGGGAAAAAGGTAAGTAATTGCAAATGTTTTATTTGCTTTTTTTTTCGTACCTGCAAACCAGAGATTCTTCAGGCAAGTCCTGGGACAATTTTGAAAAGCTCAAATCAAAGTTTCTCAAATCTGATTACCATGCATCTAACCGACACTGCATATGAAATCAGAACACCACAGGAAACAGAGGAATTCTAGCAAAATATATTCAATTGGTTATAAGTTTAGGCTGTAAATGAGGTTTTAGAGGAAAGTGAGAAGTTAATGGATTCATTGAGCAGCAAACATATAATATACATGACATGCTTTCAGTGGGGAACTAGGAGTAAACTTGGTACAATGATCATGTTCTTGTCATGTAGAAATCTTGCGTCCCATGAGTGAAAACAGGTGGAAACTGTCACCTGTTCCTGAAGTGTTCCAACTTATAGTTTGTACTAAAATTGCACCTTTATGATCAGCTATCCTCAATTTGAAGATTATTGTCTGAACTACAGACTAATTATCCCCATAGATATTTTTTTCAGAAGGAGAAACTATATGATATTTTCATGGTCACTACAGTGCAAAACTTTGCTGCTTTGAAAATTTCTTGTATTAATTTCTTTTTTGTTGCGATGATAAAGTACCATGATAAAAGGCAACTTATAGAAGAAAGGGCTTATTTGGGTTTTCAGTTCTAGGAGACAGAGTCCTCCATGGCAATAAAGGCATGGAATGGTGGCAGTAGTAGAAAGGTGGCTGATCACATTGAATCTTTAGACAGGAACCAGAAGAGAACAGGAAATGAAGCAAGATGGTAAACACTCTAATCCTGTCCTGCAAAGATATACTTCTTCTGACAAGGCTTCATAATCTAAAGGTTCTAAAACTTCCCAGCAGCACCACCACCTGGGATCCAAGAGTGCAAATGCATAAGCCCATGGGGAACATTTCTCACTGAAACCATAATCCTTCTCAACTCTTATTCTACTCCCCTTCAGTTATGGAAAGAGAGATGAGAAAACAAAACAAAAATTTCATTGAATTAACCATTGTAGTTGATTTCCCTGATAACAGTTCTGTTCCTAAAAATAAGTAATTGAGCCAGATGATCCCTAGAATTGTTCTTACATTCATTGAAATTATGTCTTCTATATTAAATATTATGATCCTGAAGATCCTGATGTATATTAAGGATTATAGGGACTAGTCAAAGCAAGAAAAATACCCTTCCCAGCTTGGTATAGGAGGTCCTTCTGCTCATGTATTGCTTTCACTGGCTAATGAATAAAGAAAGCACCTTGGCCTTTTGATAGGACAAAACTTAGGTAGGTGGAGAAGACAGAACTGAATTCTGGGAGGAAGAAAGCAGAGTCAGAGAGACACCA
Organism: Ondatra zibethicus; assembly: GCA_004026605.1. Classification (NCBI taxonomy): domain Eukaryota; kingdom Metazoa; phylum Chordata; class Mammalia; order Rodentia; family Cricetidae; genus Ondatra; species Ondatra zibethicus. Next base: position 162,404 of record PVIU01002688.1, on the reverse strand, counting down.
TTGGTCTGCCAGAGATAGATGCTGGGAATTTTCCCCAGTAAGCCACCGCCATGTGGCGATAGACAGATTAATAGAAATGGGTTAACTTAATATAAGAGTTAGCCAATAAGAAGTTAGAGCTAATGGGCCAAGCAGTGATTTAATTAATACAGTTTCTGTGTGGTTATTTCAGTTCTGGGCATCTGGGACAAATAAGCGGCAGCTTTGTAGATATTAAAATGTAGTGGGGAATATATAAATTCAGAATCTTTGTTGCATTTTAAGCCAGATCAGAAGAATACTATGCTAGATATATTGCAAGGTGTAGCACGAACAATAAAAACCCATAAACAGATATTGGGGTTCAACCTGAAGATCAGAAAAGAAAAAGAAACCAAGCCACTAGAGAGCTCTTACTTCTTTGAAATCTTCAGACTGAAGGAGAGCGAGTTCCTGTCAGATCCTGCCTTATATTCCTCTCTAGTGCTGGGATTAAAGGTGTGCATCACCACAGCCCAGCTTCTATGTCTAACTAGTGTGGCTGCTGAGATTAAAGATATGTCTGGCCTGTATGGCTGACTAGTGTGGCTACTTTTCACTGACCTTCAGGCAAGCTTTATTTATTAAAGTACAAATGAAGTATCACTGCAACAAGGTCTTGCTGAGAAGTATAACTGGGGTGTAAGGTAGGATACCCTTATCATTGCTTTCATGAAAGAGGGTGTAGGTTCTAGAAATGGCTGCCTAGGAAAAGAGGCTATCAACAGGGTATGGAAACTAGTTGGTGATAGATGTGATCTGTTACCATTGGAGTTTTCAATGGTACAACATGGTTTGTGTGGTAAAAGCCTGGTCACTAGACAAGCCCTGTTGGAAAGTAGAGGAACAGTAAGGAGGAAGGGTGTTGTGGAATATTATTTTCACTTGGCAAAGGTGTTACTTTTGTTTATGCTGCCTTTGTTAATGATGCAAAGATGTGTTACATTTGTTTCACCTTGCCTGCCTAAGGTACTGGGTTGGTCTAATAAAAAGCTGAATGGCCAATAGCTCAGCAGGCGATGGATAGGCCGGACTGGTGGGCAGAGAAAATAAATAGGAGAGGACAAGAGAGAAGAAAGAGAGGAAAATGAGGGAGAAGTAGTAGGAAATGCTTGTGCCAGAATTCAGGCAACCATGAGAAGCAGTGAAAGCAGGACATACAGAAAGGAAGAAAGGTAAAAAGCTCCAAAGCAAAACAGATAAAGAGAAACAGAGAAAAATAAGAGCTAAGATAAGACTGAGCATTCATAACTGATAATAAGTCTCCATGTCAAGATTTGGGAGCTGGTTGGTGGCCCAAAAACAGAAATCCTGGTACAGAAGAGCCTCCTGGAGACATTCCAGGTCACTGAAGATGTGCCTTCAAAGGCAAATGTCCCTCCCTTATCTCTTCTACCGCCTCTCTTTCACTTTTTGTTCACAGTGACTGGATATGTTATCTTGTGCTCCTTCCACAACTTATCACTTCACCTGACTCTCCATTGGTCATTTGATTGTACCCCAAAAATTCTGGGCCAAAGTAAACACTTTCATGTGAGTCTGGCAGATTGTTTGGATTAGTTCTTTTCCATCTGCGTGACAGAATACCTGAGAAAATCAACTAGAACCAAGAAAAATTTAAATCAGGTTGTTAGTTCTGAGGTTACAACCTAAGGTCAACTGCATCCTTTTGTTTTGGGAAAGGCAGAAGTGAGGCAGAATGCCATGTGACAGTGAAGAGGAGGCTGCTCACCTCGCGGTGTGAGGAAGCGCAGAGAGATGGAGGAAGGTGCCCAGAACAAGACATATTCTTCAAAGATTCACCCACATCTTAGTTCATCTAGAAAAGCCCTACCTCCTAATAACACAAAAAGATTTATGGCAGTCTTTCTTCATGATACCACCAGCTAGCTACCGGGCATTAAACACAGGTCAAGTTCTATATCCAAATCATAACACTCAGGTATGCATTATGGCAATGGGAAAGCTGGGTGACCCTCGGTCTTTCCAATGTAATATGCATCAGTTCTTACAAAGGATATATTCCCAAAATTTCTCATCTAAACAGGTATTGTGGGGTTGTTGTGGGGGACCTAGTATGAGATAAAACAAAGATGATTTAGGTAATATAGAAAACAGATGTGCTCTGTAATTAGAACAAGGAGTTGGAAAACATTTAAATATGTAAATTTCTCAAAAAGAATGCAGCTTATGCTGGGACAGGTAACGTATATGTTTAATTCCAGAACTCTTGAGTCAGAGGTAGGAGGATCCTTGAGTTTAAGGCTAGACTGGTATACACAGTGAGACCCTGTCTCAAAAACAGTGGTTTTTGTAGTGTGGCTTATACTGAATGTCATATACCAGTGGAAGGGAATCCCTGTTTAACTCCTAAATTATTTGAAGTAGAAATTAAGGAACAGAAGTGATAATATTACTCAGGCTTGGGAGCCAGTTCCTAGGAATGACACTGTTCTGCTTTCAGTAAACTAGGAATAACTAGAAAGCAGTGCTGGAGCCAGAAGAATAGACAAGTTTGGAACACTGATGCATTATTAGACTGTCCAGAAGTACTGATGTGGATCTTGACTTAGAAGCTAGGACTGACAGTATGTGCTTGTACATCATTAGCAGTGAAGTGCCAGATAACATGAGGGACTCAGAGAAGAGCAGATGGTGAAGGGAACAACTTTGGAATTAATCCAGCAAATATTTATCCAACTTGCACATGTATCAGGAAATCAACAAAGTGAAGAGAATAGGCTGAGTGTCTTTCTTTCACAAGGAATGTGACCAGTGGATCAATGTTGGGAGGGGACCAGCCAATTAATTCAGAAGAAGATATGGGGAAACACATAAGAAGAAGGCCTTCAAAAGACAGAATGATTAAACAGTGACAGTCAAAGAAAGGGACAGCTGTTCATGAGGTTTTATATTGATTATCATCTTGACAGATCTTAAGGAGGCAAGAGTCTGAGTGTGTCTGGGGGGGGTTTCTAGGCTGAGTTGATTGAGTTGGGAAGACCCACTCTGAATTTGGGTGTCACCATTCTGCCTGTTTGGGTTTAGCGTGATTAAAAAGGAGAAAGTGAGCTAAGTACCAGCTTTAGTTTCCCTCTGCTTCCTATCTGTGGATACCATGTGATAAAATGCCGAACAACACTCCTGTAGCCATAGCTACTAACTGGATCCTCTTAAGCCATGAACTAAAAGAAAACTGCCAAGTGTGGTGGTGTAGGCCTTTAATCCCAGAGTGCTCAGGAGGCAGAGGCAGGAGGATAGCTAAGTTTGACTAAGGCCATCCTGGTCTACAGAGCTAGTTCCAGGGTATCCAGGGCTACATAGAGAAACCCTGTCTCAAAATCCCAAAACCAAAGCCAACCAATGAAGCCAAACCTTCCTCCTTTAAGTTACTTTTGTCAGGCAGTTTGTCAGAGCAACGTGAAAAGTAGTGAAGACTCAGCTGCATCCCACGTCATTTGCAATGTGGAAGTTGTGTACTAAGACATTGAGCTTTGACTTCCTGCTAATACAAGGGGAACATAGCTATTTTGGTGACTAAGTAACAGAGCTTAAATCCTCAATTAAAAACACTTCATCCATGTCAGTCTTGCTTTATGATGGCTTCATATAATCCTTATTATGAGAACAAATACTCACTCGTGTGCCTACCACACTGGCCACAGCTGGTGGTGCAAATGCCAAGCTTCCCCTGTGTCTCAGGAGAATGCATGCTGATTGCTTCAGCTCCCTTTGTAGCCCTTCTCTGCTTCCCTCTATGTACTCTGCTGATTTTGCTCTTCGGGTGACATCAACATTTGAGAAGCCTGCACAGAATGCTCTATGTTCTTCCCAGTTCACAGCTCATATGGTTGTTTCAGTAAGTCCATCCTTCCTGGAAAGGATCAGGCCACACTGCTGTATTTTCTCCTAGGACCCAACTCTCCTTTATAGACTCTCTAGTACTTGGGAGTAAACAATGGATGGTCTCGTGAATAGATAATTGTCTACATTCCCCTGAGGGATGTATGATCTGGAGCTGTCTTTGCCCCAGGTTGCTTGATTTGTAACTTTGAAGAAGATGGTCAGTCTATGCCTTTTGCATCAGAGAGTAAATGATACAAGCAGATACTCAATAAAGGACAGTTGAACAGATGAATGAAAACAAAAGAGCAGGGGATAGAGAAGTGACTCAGTTGACAAAGTGCTTCTTGTTCAAGCTACAGGCCTGAGGTCAGAATGCCCATGTGAAAAATTCAGACAAGGTGATATGTTTCTGTAATCCTAGGGTGGGGAGAAAGAGATAGGAGAATTAGTAGGACTCATTGGCTTGCCAGTCTGGACAGTCAGTGAGGTCCAGCTTCAATAAGAGACCCTGTTTCAAAGAATAAGAGAAAATGACTGAGCAAGACACTCTACATTTACCCTTCGCCTCTATGAACATGTGTACACACTTGTGCATACACCTACAAACATGCATGAACATGAAACACATATATAAACCCAGACACAAGAGATAATGTCTCAGGAAAAATATAAGCACATAAATGATCTAACAAAAGTTCACTATAATATAATATTTTATCAAATAATTGACCTTATATGATTATATTGTGGTACAAAGAGATTATGTCTTAGTAGCAGGTAAATGTGGGTCAAACTTTGGTCTTACCATGTATTAATTATGACTTTGGTTAAGTCAAGTACATGTCCTGAGTCTCAGCTTCCCCTTCTGTACTATGATGTTTTTGTGTGAGTAATAACAGGTGAAAACTCAACAGAGATGGGGACAATTTTCAGAAAATAGTACTTTGCTTCTTGGTTCCTCTTCCTTTCATACAAGAGCATACCTTTAAGGATATTTATTCCTCTGTATGGTCTGTTGTCTGTTGTTATTTTTTCTTCAAGTCATATTACTTCCAACTTAATGTTTTAGTAACAATATCATAGTCCCAAAATGGCTCTCAAAAACTCTTAATTGTAAAACTTAATTTAGCCTGAGAGTTTATCTTCTTGACAAGTATTATCTCCACAAAATATGCATGAATAAGCTTCTAGATAAGTTATTTAAACATATTAATGCATTTCTAGTGAATCGATGATTCAAGAATGGCTAAATAAAAAACAGAACTGGACCATGAAAATCAAAACATAATTACAGTTTGGAAAGCAATACTAAATGAAGTGTTTCCATACCTGCGTGCTTCAGGGAGTACAGGGAAAGCAAATGTGGTCTCAAGTTTGAGACAAGAGAATAATTCATTATTAAAAATGAATACTCTAGGTCCTGATGAGGTCATGAAGTCAATAAGAGGATTTGCTGTTCTCACAGAGGATCTGAATTAAGTTACTAGCACCTGCATTGAACAACTCATCACTTCCTGTACCTTTAGTTACAGGATATCAGTACCCTCTTCTGACATCTATGGGTACATACTGCCAAAACTACTAACAACATACACATAATTTAAAACATTTTTAAAAATCTTAATAAAATGAGCATTGTGATTGAACAATGTTGTAAGCAAACATTTTTCCTTCACTTGAAGATAGGCTTTCCACTTTATATTTGTACTGCAAGTGCTCAGCTTAGTGGCTGACACTTGAAAGAAATTTATAGAACTTGACTAAAAATTGTTTCATTTCTCTATTTTCATCCTTGTTTATGTGATATCAAATTTTATATTCATTATTGCCCTTAAAAATAAGAATTCTCAGAATCCATGATGTCTTCCTTTGTATAATCTTTAAAACAAATTACCAATTTCATATATAATAACAATCAAAATATTGATTCTATATCCCAGGAATAAGTTCAATGACATGTCTACTTCCTTTGACTAGAGATACAGCACATTTATTAAGCTTCACAAATATATCCCCTATTCTGGTTGATTCAGCAGACAGAAATTATGTGGTTTGAATAGCTGATCCAAAGCACGTTGAGAAACCAAGCTGATTTCAGTGTGAGCATTATGTGTTTGGGTCTAACTTCATGGAAACATCTGTAGATAACATAGTTACAACTGTTACCAGTCGTTGGGATCTTAGCCAGGTGTTTCCAGGTTCTTGGCTTTTTTATCTAAGGAGTTGAAAACAAGGGCTCACATCGAGTTGCAAAAGAAGCACGGTACCTTTATCCAGAATGAAACAACAGTGCAGATGGTGTAGAGGGATACAATAACAAGACTGAGAGCAGACCACAGGAGTGTGAGCACTCAAGAACCCCATTATTGTCTGGGGCTTCCTTTTATGGGTCTCAAGAAAAAGACAGGCTTGTTCCTAAGTGCTCTACAAATCTGTACCTATTGTTCAGGGATGGGAAGATATGTATCCTGATGCAGGTAGGAGTATCAATGGAACTCTAAGGTTGGCGTTTCATTGTTTGGAAAGGGGTATGTGTGTAGTGTATGCAGGCAAAAGAGTTAGACAGCCAATGTCTTATTACAAGGGGGTTAGCTGGTGAACAACCAAAACAAAATAAGGTTCCAGGGTAAAAACTTGTTTCTTTTGTGCTTCTGCCTCATAGCCTTAGCAGTAGCAATAACAACTCTCCCCATAGTTCACCCCAGATTACAGCATTTTTAAGGCTATTTTGTGACTTTTGAGACACATTTCTCTAGGCTCATTATTACCTATTACTACTTGAATGAATGAAAGGCAGACCAGTTCCTAGCAAATGCATTATCTATTATTTTAGAAATATTTCCACCTGCATTCCATTTTCATTCTCTGTAGACAGTAATAAATCTTCCAAAAACATGAGGTAATGAACTAATGATTTAACTTATCATTATTTAATTTAACTTTAACATCTATTATTTAAGCATAGTTTAATTACTCTTTCTTCCCAATCAGACATTGAAAAATTTGAAAGTATTCCTGTGGTGCTGTTGGGAAAGATTGGATCTGATTAGAAAACTGAAAATGCTAATATGGATAATTTTATAAGAACAAAATCTGCATTACTGTCTGTGATGGCTAGCGTTCATTGTCATCTTGACACCTGGGAGGTGAGCATCTAGGATGACCTGCAGAGGATGACCTTGATTACTTTGACAGAGATGAGAAGACCCATCTACTGTGGGTGGCATTATTCCCTGGCTGTGATCCTAGACTCTATAAATAGACAAAGGAGTTGAGTATCATCATACATTCATCTCTCCTTGTTTCTGAATTTTGTATACAATGGGATCAGCTGTTTCAAGTTCCTCCTGCCTTGACTCCCCCATCATGAAGGACTGTACCCTTGAACTGAGAACTATCCTTTCACCCCTAGATTGCTTTTTAAAGTTATTTTATCACAGCAATAGGAAAGGAAACCAAGACACCATCTTTCTATGTTCAGTGCCTAACCTAGTACCATGGTTTAAGAGCTCACTATGGGCTGGAGAGATGGCTCAGCAGTTAAGAGCACTGCCTGTTCTTCCAAAGGTCCTGAGTTCAATTACCAGCAACCACGTGGTGGTTCACAATCATCTGTAATGAGATCTGGTGCCCTCTTGAGGAAAAGATCTGATCAGTCATCCTAATCAACTTAGACCACAAAACCCAATACAGACAAGTTCAATAGACCCGCCACTTATGTATAGGCTGCCCATGCATGCGTCAATAAAAAAAAAAATTTATTACCTCAAATTTTTTAAACTTTTCTATTATGACATCTTCTCTCTATATTTATAGATTTTAAATAATATACACACTTTAAAAATGTAATTTGGTTTTCTATAGTGGCTTGATTTCTGTTTTTAACGTCTATCTTGCCAATTACAAAAATATTTATCAATTGTTTTCAAAAGAAATGAGTATACCTCAGTTATTTCAGACTTAAAAATTATATGCATTTATTATTTTCTCTTTCTGTATTTGTATGGTTAAGATAAAATGTGTTCTAAAAAAGGCTCAAGAACTATGCAGGCTTTTTCTTTAACCAGCATGGATCTAATTTTGAAGAATAATTTGCTCCCAAGGAACGTAACCCATTCAATGAATTAAGCCCTTGAGGGAGTCATAACACATTGACATTATTTGTAGTTAGGGACAAGTTGGATAAAGAGGCTCCCTGGGGGCTTGTTTTGGGGTCTGATGTTGTTTGGGGTACCTCCCTCTGTTTTTATCTTCCTTCTGTCTTGCTCTGCTTCATGACACCATTCCACTATGATGTTTTTCTGCCTCGCCACAGGCCTTCAAACAATGGGACCTAATCATCTACTTAAAACTCAGAAACCATGAGCCAAAATACAGCCTTTCACCCTGAGGTATTTGCCACTACAACAGAAAACCAATATGCTGAGTGTGGTGGTTAGCTTTAATCATTAACTCGACACAACTTAGAATTGCCCAGGAAGAGAGCCTCAGTGAAGGATTGTCCACATTGGGTTGGCTTGTAGTCATGTCTGTGAGATATTATTTTGATTAAGTTAATTGTTATGAGAAGATCTAGCCCAATGTGGGTGCCACTACTTCCTACACAAAGGATTCTGAACTGTGTTATGAGGAGCAAGGTGAACACTCCTCCATTCCAGCTGGGAGTATAAACTTATTCAATCACTAGTGAAATCAATATGGCAGTTCCTCAGAAATCAGGGAATTGATCTACTTCAAAACCCACCTATACTATTTTTGGGCATATACCCAAAGAATGTTCCATCCTATCACAAAGACACATGCTCAACTATGTTCACAAAAACTTTATTCATAGTAGCCAGAACTGGAAACACCCTATGTGTCCCTTAACGGAAGAATGGATAAAGAAGATGTGGTATTTTTATTTACACAATGGAATATTACTCAGAGGGAGAGAATAACTTTGCATTTCTCACAAATTCTTTTGTATGATGAAGCTGCCCGCTGTGCATTTTTGTATTAAATAGCATAGTCCTCACCTTGAGATACATATGTTTAAAAGGAACAATTTTGGGGCTATATGCTTGTCACCCAACCAAGCTGGTAAAAAAAAAGTAAAAATAGATAAATAAATTTGATACTTTTTTATTTTAATTTACTATATATATATATTCTTACAGTCATAAGTCAATGATCATAATAAATCATAAAATATTTTTGAAAACTAAAAAGAAAATTGGAAAAGTTGAAGAAGTCACAGTTTTAAGTTAACAGCAGAGTAAGAAAAGTATATCTATTCTAAAATTTTTCAAAAAGGACTCTTGACAAAATCTCTTGATACAATGTTGCCTATACAAGATCCAGTACAACTTAAAGGGTTTAAACACATAGCAATGTGTACTAGAACAAGATGTTAAAAGCCTTAAAACATTGATGTGAGTCCTGGAACTTCACCACTTATGTAAAAGGTAAATTTGACTGTAAATGTGTATAATATGTAATTAAGGAATTAAGTACTAGTACCAGTGATACTTGATGGTTTCTTCCATATCCCTATAGGTTTAACCTGGTATATTTGAATGACAAGGATACATTTTAAACCTTACCCTTGAGTAAATGTGATGTTTCTCAGGAGTTGAGAACCTGTTGAAAACTTAGAATAGACTGCTGTGACTCGGCCGTAAGCACTCATTCATGTGCATAGCTGAGATCTTTGCTTTGGTCTCTAGGTCTTGGTCCTGACATTGATCTTTGCAGACCTTAGACACTACTTTCATGGTTTGCAATTTCTTTGTTAGCTCGTACAGCATGATTGGCTGAACCCAAAGCCACTTTGCAGAGTTGCTACTGGGTCATGGAGGTTACTGTGATGGAAGCTGCTGGAGAGACCGTAGGACTTCTTAGACTTCATAGAAGAAAGTAAAATGTCAGCGTTCTTTACATGTATGGGGCTTTGCTGTGCAATGCTATTCTGACTTCAGCCTGTTAGCAATGTTACTGGAGTGGTCCAGGTCAGAAAGAGCTAAGGCCCTGGCAGCCGTCCATCCTCCGGAGGCCAATTACACAAACAAGTGATAGAATCAGAGGAAGGAGGTTTACTCAATTTCATCACAATCAAAAGAACAAAGAGGTCTAGTGTCCCCCAAGTCAATGTATGTCACCCAGACATGAGGTTTATGTTTAAATAAGTGGACGAGAGATGTACGTAATTAAGCAGTCTTGGCCAAGATGTGGTCCTGTCCATCACTGACACATGATTGTCTCAGCTCCAGTCTTTCTTCCAAGGTGATCTAGCAGATTGTCAGAACAGTGGAAATCTCTTTCCAGAAGAAACGTTTCACCTCTGGCTGGCATCAGACTTCAGCCTTTTCCTTCTTCCAGCAGGATATACCTGGGAAATTCCAATTTCTTGGGGTACACTGTCTCAATATTCTGATAAGCACAGGGAGTGGCGGCACATACAGCTATTTAGGAGATCTTTGCTCCTGCCAGGTCATTTTCAGGGCAGATGAGACCAAACTGAAGCAGTCTATCAAGTAGTAGCTTCCTCCACAACCACATTTCCTTCTCCAATAGGGCAACTGTCACCAGTGCACCCATTTCTGTGCAAGCTCCTCGTCATCACTCCTGTTTACCTTCTGAAATCCCAGGCAGAATCTTAACATGCTAAAAAAGGATCTGCTATATATACATGTTTCCTGGTGTGATATAAATAGAGTACACCTGTGCTTGCATAAAAATTCAAACCCGATGTATTCAAGCTTCTAGATCAACTATTACCAGTTCACAAAAGTCACTTTAGAAAGAGGAACAAGTTCAAGTCCCACAAAGGAGCAATCAGCCACATGCAGACCATGATTAATGCTCCAAGGCAACTGGCCCAGTTTTTCTGCAGCAAATGTACAGCATAAAGGGGAAGAAAGATTGCTAGATTTTGAGGTTACTAAATAACAGCTGTGGTATGGAAGTCTTGTCTGAGTTCCTTGTCAGAGTTACACACACCAACATGAAAAATTAGTTTTACAAAGCCAAACAAATTTGAATTTAGAATGTGTATTAGGAAACACTAAGGCATTAATACTAATTTGGTTATGTATAGGAATGAGGATGTGTTTGTACAAATAAGCAATCAACAAAACTTTCTTGAGAAACAGCTGTTCAAGGAGTTCTAGGGCTGGGAATGTGGCTCACTTGATAGCACATATTTCTAAAATGCCGAAGAGCTGTTCTTCAGTCCCAGCATGGCATAAACATTGGGTGTAGTGTTAACACACCTGCAATCCCCACACTGCCGTGGGGTGGAGACAGGCTTATCAGGTATTTAAGGTCATTATCCTTGGAGAAATAGCAAGGTTAAGATTAGTGTGGTATACATGAGACCTTCCCAAGACAGATAAAAGACAGATGATAGATGAGATAGATAGATAGATAGATAGATAGATAGATAGATAGATAGATAGATAGATAGAAATTAAAAATAATAGATAAGCGCTCAGAAAGCTGGTTTTGCGGTTAAGAGCACTTTTTAATCTTGCAAAGGACCCAAGTTCAGTTCTCAGTACCAGCAAGGTGGCTCATAACCATTAGTAACTACCATTCCAGGGAAATCTGACACCCTATTCTGCCCTCCACAGGCACCAAACACTCACAGGTACACATACATACATACAGGCAGAACACTCATGCACATAAAACAAATAAATCTAAAACCTAATAAATAATGATACATACATACATGAAATAAAATATTTATGTAAGAAATATGTAGTGGGATTAATTTTATTAAAATAATGAAACAGCAGTCATACACAAAATCTTTCAGCTGTGCTTTAGTTCAAAAATGACTGGAATTAGCCACTACTGCCTCCAATTCAGTGACAGTATATTATTTTGTCATATTTACTTATGTGGGAGGATGGGTAGGTGGGGGTGAGTGGACAAATTTTATCTTCATAATTTCATTTAATTTTCTACATATTCTTAGATTTTTTACCTTAAAATGACAGACCAAAATCTTTTCTAGAATCTGAATAAACCTGCCTTCCCATAGCAACACTGTTCAGTTCATCAAATGCTGACTACGTGGTAGAGTTTACCATATGTAGTGTTTGCCATGTTTGCCACATGGTAGAGTTTACCATATATTTACCACATGGTATGGTTTATCATACATGTTCTTATGGTTACTTTCATACACACTACTTTTAAATTATTGACCATTGTATATTCTTTCAACTAAGAAATGCACAACTAATACTTGAAATGTATTTGATTTTAGGTTTAAGAAGAACTCTGATGTTAATTACATTTTGAGGGTAAAACGTATTATAAGAGTTATTAATGCCACAGACAGGCAGACAGGCAACAACATGTGGGGCTGTTGAGGAGAGATCAGGCTGATGTGGCACAGTGGGGGGGAGGTTCCTTCTTGTACATTTTCTTTTGAAGTGGTGAGGAGGGTCTATGTTACATGACTGACTGGTAGCCTATAACATGTGCTTTCAGTTGGGTGTCTGATTCCTGGTTGGAGTGAGTAGTCTGGTGGCCTGGGATTTGTGTGTATAATCAGCTATGAGGCTGGGGACAACACAAATCTAGAACACTGAGTTGAGGGGATGTGTCTAAAAATGGCACAGCCCTGGCTAACTGCATCACAGGGAGATACATAAAGTTTTGTTATTTTATTAAGGAACTAGAGTTTGACTGTGACAAAAAGGGAATCTTGGAAACAAAAGACCGCTCCTTAGTGCCATGCTGACCCTCGGCGCCATGCTGACCCTCAGTGCCATGCTGACCCTCGGCGCCATGCTGACCCTCAGTGCCGTGCTAACCCTTGCTAGCCTTCATGCTTGTGCTTGTGCATGATAGAAGCAGCATGAAGGGTCCTTCAGAGTTACTGGACCTGCCCAGGCAGGGAGTACGACAGCAGATGGAGATCGTATGACATAGACAGATAAGCTTGCTGACCATTTTGCAACAGAAATAGACACAGTGAGGAGAACTTGTGGGCTTGTTCCTCTGAGAACACTGTTCTCTTCTTAGTGATATGGAGACATTGTGTGTGGGAGGGGCGGTGGGTAGGTGTCTGAATTTGATGGAGGTCTTTTTTCTTACATCAGTTTGGCTCAGCTTTGGGTCTAGGATCTCAGAAAAAAAAAATCAATGATCACTAAAGTCAACACAAGCCAGTAGTTTAAGTTCTTACTTGCAAAATTCCAAGAATAAAATTCTTGGACCACAGAAAGTAAGTTATAGAGAGCAGTTTATTATAGATTTCTGGTCTGGGGGCTTTAAAAAGAATTTATAAGAGAAACTGGGGTGAAGAAGGAGGAAAGGGAGTGGGCTGCCAGTCCAGTTGCCCCAGTACAAGGATTCCAGGTGTCCTTCCACACCGTTTTAGGTAAGGACGAGAGAAGAAGGAGCCAGCAGCCTGAACTCTTCCAGCATTAGTGGCTTCCAGTAAGGGTATTGCTGGACTTGCTGCTCAAGGTCCCAGGTTTTCTTGACCATTTTTAAAAATTTTTATTTTTAAAACAATCTTATTTCATTTACCAATCCCAGTTCCCTTGACCTCCTGTTCTGCTCCTCCTGTCTTCTCCTCACCCCATCCTCATCCATTCCTCAGAGAGGATGAGGCCTTCAATGGGGAGCCAACAAAGTCTGTCACACCCTATTGAGGCAGGACCAAGGCCCTCTACCTTGTATCTAGGCTGAGGAAAGTATCCCTCCATAGGGAATGGGCTCCAAAGAGCCAGTTCAAGAGCCATACAACTTTCCCCCACATTCAGTGGGGCCTAGTTCAGTCTTATGCAGGTTCCCCAGCTGTCAGTCTGGAGTCAGTGAGCTCCAACCATCTTGGGTCAGCTGTTTCTGTGGGTTTTCCCAAGATGGTCTTGGCCCCTTTGCTCATAATGTCATTCCTCCCTGTCTATGGTTGGGCTCCAGGAGTTTGGCCCAGTGCTTAGTTGTGGATCTCTGCATCTGCTTCCATCAGTTACTGGATAAAGGTTCTACGATGCCAATTAAGGTAGTCATCAATTTGATTACAGGGGAAGGGCATTTTAAGTACCCTCTTCACTATTGTTTAGATTCTTAGCTGGGGTCATCCTTATGGATTCCTGATAATTTCCCTGGTGTCTGATTTCTCACTAACCCCATAATGGTTCCCTCTTTCCTTGCTCTCCCTCTCTGACCTTCACCCACATCGACCTTCCCAATCAAAACATCACCCTTCTAAAAAACCACAAACAGCATAAAATATATTGGGGTAACTCTAACCAAACAAGTGAAAGACCTGTATGACAAGAACTTTAGGCTTTAAAGAAATTGAAGATATCAGAAAATGAAAAGCTCTCCCATGCTCTTGGGTAGGTAGGATCAATATAGTAAAAATGACAATCTTACCAAAAGCAATCTACAGGTTTAATGCAATCCCCATCAAAATCCAAGCACAATTCTTCACAGAACATTGAAAGAACAATAGTCAGTTTCATATGGAAAAAAAAAACCCAGGATAGCCAAAACAATCCTGTACAATAAAGGAACTTCCAGAGGCGTCACAATCCCTGACTTCAAACTCTGCTATAGAGCTACAGTATTGACCAGTTGGTTTGTTTGTCTCCTCTTCTCATCCCTAGCTCATATCATCTTAGAAGCGCCTTCCTCTGGGCTACAGAATGCATGGCCCTCAAGAGGCAAATCCACTCGAGCATGTGCTTCCTTTCATTTCCCAAACTGTAGCCCACATGTGGTTTCATAGTGTGTTTGATTTTCTGCAATACTTGCTCAAGCCCTTAAGCCACCTCAGCATTCTGTACCGATTTGGCATTGAGCACCACATTTCAGTAAGTTCAGAAACATACAGTAAAGAGCTGCAGGTGGACGGGGAATGCAAAAAGAACTCACTTGAAATGATTAGAAGAGGCAATAGTTCCCATTTCCATGTCTTCCATTATTCATTTGTGTGGACTGAGACAAAGCTGTGGCCCTCACAAAGGGAGTGTGGGCAGGCAAGGATGGAGGAGAAGCTTTTGTCTCTGGCTGTGCTCTTTACCAGGAAGTGGGGAGGGAGGTGAGGAGTATATAGTCAAATTAAAACAAAACAAGACACAAGGTAATTCAGGCTTGGAAGGACAAATGCACTATGTTTCCTACTCCATGTGGAACCCAACCTCTAAGTGATAAATGTGTGTATTCAGGTGGGAGTAGATATGACTTAAGGCTCAGAAGCCAAAAGGGAGCAAATGAGAGTGGGAAAAAAAGAGATTTGAGGAAGAAGTGGGGAAGAAAACAGATCATATAAGGGGTACAGTGGAAAAAGAGGGGGGAGTGAGATAAAAGGGGAGGTGGGAAAGAATCCATCTAAGTGAAATGTTTACGGAAAGTCTGTGAAGAAATGTGTCGTCTGCCCTTTAACCAGTTGTGAGCCTCTTTATTGTTCCAGGAGCAGGGAATAAGCTAGTGTGAAGTACTCAGCCATAAATGGACATCTACAAAGCATACTTCCTCAGCAAAGTGCCAGGACTGTTCTGGAAGAGGGGCAGCTATTGAAGAGCAATGAGGTCAAGTGACATTCTGTGGACATGTAGGATGGCTACACTTATGAACTCACAGCAGCTAAGCCTACCAGAAGAAGACCTACACATGATCAAGCCATCCAGTACAAATGGGAACAGGGATCATGAAACCACAGCTAGCTGAGAAGTTATTGGCTGTTGATGACCATTGAGGACAGGGAATCATGTTCCTTCAGGTCTATGGCCTCTGGTAAGCAACCCATGCTCCAGTGAATGGCTTCATACCCATGTGTATGTAGTTTTAGTCCCAGTAAGTTAAGAAAAATCAGACATAAATTAGGTGGGGGGCATTGAAGGGAGGAGTATGAAATGAATATGACATATATTATAGTATAGTCATCTATGAAATTATCAAAGAATAAAAACTATTCCCAAGCAAAACCTGTTTATTTGTAAGCTAATTAAAAAGATATTTTTGAAATTAAAATGTAACTAGATCATTCTTTCTTTCACTTTCATCCCTCTGATTCCTCCTATGTATTCCCCCCATTATCTTTCAAATTTTTGATCTCCTGTCTTTTTGTTTAATTGTTGTGATACATACATACATACATACATACATACATACATACATACATACATACGAGAGAGTGAGACAGAGAGAGAGAGATCCTATTCAAACTGAATTTTAGGGCTGATTACTACTCACTGTTGGATAATCAGTACATAAAACTGTTTTCTCAACAGTCCTTATGTGCCTTCAGTGATTTTTCTAGTGGCTCTTTTCCTTCTGTGTTAGCGTGTCTATTGGCGTTGTCCTTGTTCAGGTCTTGTTTAAGCACTCATGCTGGTGAGCCTATGGATGCAGCTTCCCTGACACTTCCAGGAGACAATCTTACAGGTGGTATTCTATTCTTTAGCTCTTACAACCTTTCTGACCCCTCTTCTTCAATGGTCTCTGAGCCTTCGGTGAAAAAGCTGTGCTGCAGATGGATCAGTTGGGGCTGGGTACCACAGGATCACTTGTTCTCTGCATTATGATCAGTTATGGTTTTCTGTAGGGGCCCCTATCTGTTGCAAATATAAGTTTCTTCACTGAGGATTGAGAGCTGCACATATCTGTGCGCATAAATACAAATATTCAGAATGCAGTTAGGAAATATGTTGTAACTACTTTCAAAAATAAAATTACAATACAAGGTTAAGACCTTCAAGGGCAGGAAGTATCTGGGTGGATTAAAAGCGTTTTGAAGACGACTGTCTGCAGCTCTCCACAGCCACAGACACTGATGGCATATGGACTTAAAAGGTTACCCAATGATTCACTTTCTGACAGTAATGCACATTTCTTGACAGCTGGAGCTTCATCCTGAGGACAGGAGCAGAGACTCTGAACAACTTTTCATTAAACTTGCTGGATGATCACCTCAGTCTTCTACTTTCCTCTGTTCTAGTAATTTCCCTTTCTAATGGCAAGGACTAATTCTGGGAGTATTCCTGGAGAAATAAAACAGTGAAAACTTGTCTGTGTGTGCATGTATGTGTCTGTCTGTGTGTGTATGAGAGAGAGAGAGAGAGAGAGAGAGAGAGAGAGAGAGAGAGAGAGAAACAAATTCCATTTCTTTCCTTCTGCCCTAAGCCTCTTTCAATACACTATCTACATAAATTTTTACAATGATGGTTCAAGGGGGAAAAGAACCAGATGGATTAGAGAAATAGAGCAGCTCAAATTCTTTCTCTGTCACCTTGACTTTTGGCTGGTAAGTCTTCAGCCCTGATGGCTTCATTAGACCTCTTTCTTGTGTGTGAGTGGGCACATGCTCACACATTCATGTGCTTGCATCCAGCTGTTCATGTGCATGTGTTCCTGTGTACATGCATAAGAAAGTCAGAGGTCAGTTCCAATTGTCTTTCCTCAGGAACCAAATGCGTTGCATTTTTTAAAGGCAGGGTCTCTCACTGTACAATTTGATCTCACTAAGGTGGGTGACCAGCCAGTGAAACTCAGGATCAGCCTGTTTCTCCTCCCTGATGTTAGAATTACAGCTATGTGCTACTGCACCTGATTTGACTGCGTGGATGTCTACCTAGGGTTTCATGCTTATGCAGCAAGCACTTTATTAAGCAAACCATCACTCAGCTCCCACTTTGCTTTCAGTTTCTTTCTTTGAGTCTTTGGTGCACCGGCTTGCACAGTTGACCTTATGGTCCTTCCTGTATATTATTATTATTTTTTTAGATAAATAGTTACTATATAGCTTTGGCTGGCCTGGAAGTTTTTGTGTAGAATTAACTGGCATTGTCCTCTTCTTGCAAGTTTTGTATATATATATATATATATATATATATATATATATATATATATATATACATATATATATATATTCTTTTAATTTTCATTCAAAAAATTTACACTTCCTCCCCTTCTCCCAGTCCCCTCCCGCTCCCCCACTAACCCTCTACCTTCCCCCTGCTTCCTTAAGATGGGGCAGGGTACCCTGCCCTGTGGGAAGCCCAAGGCCCTCCCCCCTCCATCCCTGCCTAGGAAGGTGTGCATCCAAATAGACTAGGTTCCCCAAAAGCCAATACATGCAGAAGAGATAGGTCCCAGTGCCATTATCATTGGCTTCTCAGTCAGCCCCCATTGACAGCCACATTCAGAGATTCGTGTTTGATCATATGCTCATTCAGTCCTGGTCCAGCTGGATTTGGTGAGCTCCCATTAAATCAGGCACACTGTCACGGTTGGTGGACCAGCCTCTCCTGGTCCCGATTTCCTTGCTCATCTTCTCCCACCTTCAGCTCTTCGACTGGACCTTGGGAGCTCAGTCCATTGCTCTGATGTGAATGTGGGTCTCTGTCTCTTTCTCCATCCATCGGACGAAATTTCTATGGTGATGATCAAGATATTCATCAATGTGACTATGGGACAAGGCAAGATCAGGCACCTTCTCCTCTGCTGCCCAAGTACCTAACTGGGGACTTCGCTGTGGACACCTGTGATTGCCTCTAGAGCTAAGACTCTTGCCAGTCCTAAAATGACTCCCTTAATGTAGATATTTTATTCCCTTCTCCAATATCCACACTTCCTCCATCTCCACCCACTCACTCCCCCAAGCTCTTTCCAGTCCATCCCTTCTCCTTTCTCTCTTCCTCTCTCCCTTTCACCCCCGCCCACTGCTACCTACGCCCCTATCCCCATTCCTGTGCTTCCCCCTTTTGCCTGGAGATCTTGTTTGCTTCCAGTTTCCAGGAGGATCTATATATGTTTTTCTTTGGGTTCACCTTACTATTTTGCTTCTTTAGGCTTGTGAGCCATAAGCTCACATCTTTTTGGGTTTGGGATATCTCACTAAGGATAGTGTTTTCTATTTCCATCCATTTGCATGCAAATTTAAGAAAGTCATTGTTTTTTACCGCTGAGTAGTATTCTAATGTGTATATATTCCACACTTTCTTGATCCATTCTTCCTTTGAGGGCCACCTAGGTTGTTTCCAGGTTCTGGCTATTACAAATAATGCTGCTATGAACATAGTTGCACAAATGCTTTTGTAGCATGATTGGGCATCTCTTGGGAATATTCCCAAGAGTGGTATTCCTGGATCCTGAGGTAGGTTGATTCCCAATTTCCTGAGAAACCACCACACTGATTTCCAAAGTGGTTGCACAAGTTTGCATTCCCACCAGCAATGGATGAGTGTTCCCATTACTCCACATTCTCTCCAGAATAGGCTATGAATGGTGTTTTTGATTTTAGCCATTCTGACAGGTGTAAGATGGTATCTCAAAGTTGTTTTGATTTGCATTTCCCTGATTGCTAAGGAAGTTGAACATGACCTTAAGTATCTTTTGGCCATTTAAATTTCTTCTGTTGAGAATTCTCTGTTCAGATCATTACCCCAATTTTAATTGGGGATTTTAGCATTTTAATGTCTCATTTCTTGAGTTCTTTGTATATTTTGGAGATCAGACCTTTGTCCGATGTGGGGTTAGTGAAGATCTTCTCCCATTCAGTAGGATGCCTTTTTGTCTTAATGACAGTGTCCTTTATTTACAGAAGCTTCTCAGTTTCAGGAGGTGCCATTTATTCATTGTTGCTCTTCTTGTCTGTGCTACAGGGGTTAAACCTAGGAAGTGGTCTCCTGTGCCCATGTATTGCAAGCTACTTCCCACTTTCTCTTCTACCAGGTTAAGTGTGGTCAGATTAATATTGAGGTCTTTAATCCATTTGGATTTGAGTATTGTGCATGGAGATAGATAAGGATCTATTTTCATTCTCCTACAGGTTGACATCCAGTTATGCCAGCACCATTTGTTAAAGATGCTTTCACTCCTCCAGTGTATACTTTTAGCTTCTGTGTCAAATATGAGGTGTTCATGGTTTTGTCGAATAATATCTGGGTCTTCAATTCAATTCCATTGGTCAACCTCTCTGTTTTTATGCCAATACCAAGCTGTTTTCATTACTGTAGCTCTGTAATAGAGTTTGAAGTCAGGGATGGTAATGCCTCCGGCAATTCCTTTATTGTATAGGATTGTTTTGGCTATCCTGGGCTCTTTATTTTTCCATATAAACTTAGTTATTGTTCTCTCAAGGTCTGTGAAGAATTTTGTTGGGATTTTGATGGGGATTGCATTGAATCTATAGATTGCCTTTGGTAGAATTGCCATTTTTACTATATTGATCCTACCAGTCCAGGAGCATGGGAGATCCTTCCATTTTCTGGTATCCTCTTCAATTTCTTTTTTCAAGGTCTTAAAGTTCTTGTCAAATAGATCTTTTACTTCTTTGGTTAGTGTTACCCCAAGATACTTTATGCTATCTGTGGCTATCGTGAAAGGCGATGTTTCTCTGATTTCCCTCTCTGTTTCTTTATCCTTTGTGTATAGGAGGGCTACTGATTTTTTTGAGTTGATTTTGTATCCTGCCACTTCACTGAAGGTATTTATCAGCTGTAGAAGTTCTTTGGTAGAGTTTTTGGGGTCACTTATATACACTATCATATCATCTGCAAATAACGAAAGTTTGACTTCTTCCTTTCCATTTTGAATACCCATGATCTCCTTATTCTGTCTTATAGCTATTGCTAGAACTTCAAGCACTAAAGAGATATGGGGAGATGGACAGCCCTGTCTTGTTCCTGATTTTAGTGGAATCGCCATTTGAGTTTCTCTCCATTTAATTTGATGGTAGCTGTCGGCTTGCTGTATATTGCTTTTATTATATTTAGATATGAACCTTGTATCCATAATCTCTCTAAGACCTTTATCATAAAGGTGTGTTGAATTTTGTCAAATGCTTTTTCAGCACCTAATGAAATGATCACATGGTTTTTTTTCTTTCAGTTTATTTATATGATGGATTACATTGATAGATTTCCGTATGTTGAACCAGCCCTGCATCTCTGAGTTGAAGCCTACTTGATCATAATGGATAATTTTTTTGATGTGTTCTTGGATTTGGTTTGCCAGTATTTTATTGAGAATTTTTGCATCGATGTTCATGAGTGAGATTGGTCTGTAATTCTCTCTCATGGTTGCGTCTTTGTGTGGTTTTGTTATCAGGGTAACTGTAGCTTCATAAAAAGAGTTTGGCAATGACCCCTCTGTTTCTATTATGTGAAACACCTTAAGGAGTATGGGTATTAGCTCTTCTTGGAAGTTCTGGTAGAATTATGCATTAAACCCATCTGGTCCTGGGCTTTTTTTGCTTGGGAGGTTTTTGATTACAGCTTCTATTTCCTCACGACTTATAGTTCTATTAAAATTGTTCACTTGGTCTTGATTTAATCTCGGTATATGGTATTTATCTAAAAACTGTCCATTTCTTTCACATTTTCCAATTTTGTGGCATACAAGCTTTTGTAGTAAGACCTAATAATTCTCTGAATTTCCTCAGTGTCTGTTGTTATGTCCCCCTTTTCATTCCTGATCTTGTTAATATGAGTGTTCTCTCCACGCCTTTTGATTAGTTTGGATAGGGGTTTGTCGATCATTTTGATTTTCTCAAGGAACCAGCTCTTTGTTTCATTGATTCTTTGGATTGTTTTCTGTGTCTCTATTTTGTTGATTTCAGCCCTCAGTTTGATTATTTCCAGTCTTCTACTTCTCCTGGGTGAGTCTGCTTCTTTTTTTTTTCTAGAGCTTTTAGGTGTGCTGTTAAGTCTCTAATGTGTGCTTTCTCTGTTTTCTTTATGTGGGCACTAAGTGCTATGAACTTTCCTCTTAGCACTTCTTTCATAGTGTCCCATAGGTTGGGGTATGTTGTGTCTTTATTTTCATTGAATTCAAGGAAGACTTTAATTTCTTTCTTTCTTTCTTCCTTGACCCAGGAGTGGTTCAGTAGTTGACTGTTCAGTTTCCATGAGTTCGAAGGCTTTCTGGGTATGGAATTGTTGCTAAATTCTAATTTTAGTCCATGGTGATCCGATAATACACAGGTGGTTACTCCAGTTTCTTTGTATCTGTGGATGTTTGCTTTGTTACCGAGTATGTGATCAATTTTCGAGAAGGTTCCATGAGATGCTGAGAAGAAGGTATATTCTTTCCTGTTTGGGTGGAATGTTCTATAGATGTCTATTATGTCCATTTTATTCATTACATCTGTTAGTTCTCTTATTTCTCTGTTAAGTTTCTGTCTGGTTGACCTGTCCATTGGTGAGAGAGGAGTGTTGAAATCTCCTACTATTAGTGTGTGGGGTTTGATGTGTGCTTTTGAGTTCTAGTAATGTTTCCTTTACATATGTGGGTGCTTTCATATTAAGGGCATATATATTCAGGATTGGGACTTCATTCTTATGTATTATTCCGTTTAAGAGTATAAAATGTCCATCTCCATCTCTTCTGATTGATTTTAGTTAGAAGTCGATTTTTTTCGATATTAGTATAGCCACACCCACTTGTTTCTTAGGTCCGTTTGATTGAAAAACCTTTTCCCAACCCTTTACTCTGAGATAATGTCTGTCTTTGTGGTTTAGGTGTGTTTTTTTTTTGTAAACAACAGAATGTTGGATCCTGTTTTCGTATCCATTCTCTTAACCTGTGTCTTTTTATAGGTGAATTGAGTCCATTGATATTAAGTGATATTAATGACCAGAGGTTATTCACTGCGGTTATTTTTTTAGGGTTGCAGAGTTTGTGTGTTTCCCTTCTTTGAGTTGTGCCAGTGGAGGGCTGTTAGATGTCTGTCTTATTATGGGTGTTGTTTGTTTCCTTTAGTTGTGGTTTACCTTCTAGTACTTTCTGTAAGGCTGGGTTTGTGGCTATGCATTGTTTAAATTTGTTTTTATCCTGAAATATCTTGTTTTCTCCATCAATGGTGAATGAAAGCTTTGCTGGGTATAGTAGTCTGAGCTTGCATCCATGGTCTCTTAGTGTCTGCAGCACATCTATCCAAGACCTTCTGGCTTTCATGGTTTCCATAGAGAAGTCAGGTGTAATTCTGAGAGGTTTACCTTTATACGTTACTTGGCCTTTTTCCTTTGCAGCTCGTAGTATTCTTTCTTTATTTTGTATGTTTTGTGTTTTGATTATTATATGGCGAGGGGATGTCCTTTTTTTGATCCAGTCTATGGTGTTCTGTATGCTTCTTGTACCTTCATAGGCATATCCATCTTTAGGTTGGGAAAGATTTCTTCTTTAATTTTGTTGAATATATTTTTTGGGCCTTTGAGCTGTGCTTCTTCTCCTTCATCTACCCCTATTTTTCTTAGGTTTGGCCCTTTTATGGTGTCCCAGATTTCCTGGGTGTATGGTGTTAAGAAATTGTTGGATTTGTTGTTTTCTTTGATCAATGAGTTTATTTTCTCTATCGTATGTTCAGCATCTGAGATTCTTTCTTCTATCTCTTGTATTCTGTTGTTTATACTTGTCTCTGCTGTTCCTGCTCGTTTACCCAGATTTTCCATCTCCAGCCTTCCCTCAGTTTTTGTTTACTTCATTGCCTCAATTTCAGTTTTTAAATATTGATCTGTTTCCATTACCTGTTTGATTGCTTTTTCTTGGTTTTCTAGGGTATCTTTGAGGAATTTATTCATTTCTTCTAACTTTTTGTTAGTTTTCTCATCCCTTTCTTCAAAAGAGTTTTTCACCTCTTCTTTAAAGGTCTCTATCACTTTCATAATGTTACGTTTAAAGTCGATTTCTTCTGCTTCTTCTGGGTTAGGTTGCTCAGGTTTTCCTGTTGCATCCTCGCTGGTTTCTGGTGTTATCATGTTGCTTTTCAGGTTGCTGGAGGAATTCTTGGATTGGTGCCTGCCCATCTCTTCCTTTGATTTCAGTCATGGAAGTCTCAGCGGGTGGGGACCTCCCAGGAAGGCTTGCACACACCGCTCTGGATAGCTGATCTCAGTGCAGGAAGAGGAAGTCCAGTCTGGACCTCCGATTCATCTGGACCAGTCTGGACCTCCGATCTCAGCCCAGGAAGAGGTTCTTGCATATTTTTAACTTGACTTTAAGAACACTTAATTAAAGATGGCTGTTGCCCTTGCCCCTGCACTAAGTATCTCTGCACTAGTATTTAGATAGTGTGGTTTTAAAAATACTTTGTACAACAACACCCTTTTTGTGTGTCTTCATACTCCTAGATTCTCTCTGGTCAATACAAATCAATGTGGTTCTGTCATGGTCCAGGGACTGCCTGGTTGATGACGAATTATCAAGTCGGCACAAATCAATAACCAAGCTAGCTCAATAGAAACAGGTATTTTTAATGAAAGGAAAAAGGGGAGCTCACTCTACCAAAGTCGCGATCCAATCCCTCTGGCCGACACCACATGGAGAGAGAGCGTACCTGTGTTCTCTCGATTTTCTACCTGGGGTCACAGTAGCCACACCCCAACTTGATGTGATTGGCTAGTGGCTCTTCCCCCATCACCTGGTGCTAGAATTCACCCTTCACCCACAGAGCACACCAACCTCCATGAGCATTGAGTTTACTCAGGCCCCATAGCTCCAACAGGTGCACCATGTAATTCCAGGTCGATGATGCAGAAAGCCTCAGCCTCCAGGGTGATGACAAGTGATGCTGAAGCACCAGACAGCTCCTCTGTACAGAAGATTTAATTCACATTGCATAGTAATGCTCCTAAGATGAACTCTCCAGGGGGTGTTACCAGGCAGGACTTTCCACAGAGGCTCAATGTTTCTCATTACAGTGTCTAAAGCTACTTAGGAATTCTGCCCTGGTTTCCTCTGTTTCCTCATGGGACAGCATCTGCATAAATCATGCCAGGTGGTGAGGCTGAATAGATGGCTCAGGTGTTAAGAGCACCAGCTCTTTAGAGAGACCCAGAGTTTGGTTCCCAGCACCCACATAGCATGGCTCACAGTTTCTTGTGACTCCAGTTCCAGGGTATTTTCAACACTGTCTTCTGACCTCGACATATACTGCACTCATGTACCCTTGCACATATGCATATCAAGTTAAAAATCTTTGAAACAGGCCAAGCAGAGGTGGGCATAAACAGGACCTTCCTTCCCAGTCACCAGTTTTTTTTTTTTTTTTTTTGCTAACATTCCTGGAAGTTGGTGAGGGAATGTTTGTGCATTTAGATGGACTTTGTTTATTTTACCTACCTGAGCTCATTGCTCAGCATCCTAAACCACTGTACAAACCCACGTCCTTCCAGATAAAGGAGCCTTGACTTTGAAAACAAAGCATAATGTAGAAAGCAGTATCTTCCCTTTTCCTAATTGAGCATTGCTGGCCTGTGACTTTCTGCACCTGCCCCAAACAATGACTTTACATTGGAAGTACCTACTCATAGTTAACTATTTCAGAAAGAGACTGTTATTGGGTTTGGAGTCACAGCCTATGCTTGAAGAAGCCAGGTTCAGCTGCCTGTCCTTGATAAATCAATTAAAGTAGTAAAATTTATAGTGAAAGACAAAGGGATAAAATATTAATTCAATGTGGCCACATTGGTAAGAGACACTTACAAGTTTATCATTATGGTTCTGTGGTAAGTTGATGTTTAAGTTGAAATCCAGGGTTATGTATGGCTAAGCATCCAGGTCAAACTATGGTCCTATACATTATTGATTCATCATTGTCTTTTCCTTGGAAGCCCATTGTTTCAGTGGTCTGATAGCTAGTAGATGAGACACGAATGCTTCTTTTGAACATTTCCATCCCTGCCAGGTTGGCTAAAGACTAGCACTAATCTCTGGATTTTGCTGCTTTCTTACCATATGGTGAGGTGAAGCCCAGCCCGAGAGACAGATAGCCATGGCCAATACTACCTAGCAGGAGAGCCTGGGGCTGAGACAATGATGATGAGTGTGGCCTCCCCTTGATCAAAACTGTTTAATAACATACATTCTTTGGCCTCTATTTAAACCCAAACCCTTAAACTTCCTGTCAGGTCCTTGAAGATGGCCATGGGTGAGAAGTGATGGCATCTCTGAATCTCCTTGTTACTTTTCCCAAGGTGGCCAGATTGGATAAATCTCCTTCTCTGCCTTCCACTGTCACTTGTCTGGGCATTTGGCTTATTGAGGACAGGTAACTAAAATAGCTATGGTAGAGGAATTGTGCAGAGGGGGCTGGCCTGTGGGCAGGTCTAGAGGGCTGCCCTGATTGATTTTTGGTGTGAAAAGACCTGGACCTTCATGGGTGATACCATCCCCTAGGCAGTAGTTCCTGAACTATACAAGATAGGAGTAAACTAGATGAAAATGAGCAAGCAAGAATCTATCCTTTATTTTTCCATTTTTGATTATTGATATAAGACTATCTGCTTTCAGTTCCTGCCTTAACTTCCTCTTAATTATGAATTATGACCTAGACCCATAATACAAATAAGTCCTTCCCTTACTAAGTTGCTTTTGGTCAGGGCCTAAATAGCATCAATAGAAATAGAAATTGGTACTTACCTGCACATCCATTGTCAGTCTGCAAGAAGCTCATTTGGCCAACTCTGACTGACAGCAACTAGTTGCTTTTAAGTTTCAAATCTAATTATTGTAAATAGCATGTTGCTTTTGTTTGGACTTGCCCTTAAAATATAAAATTTGTGATAAAAAATTCTCAGATAGATTACCCAGAGGTGTATTATAAATACAAGAAGTACAAGAAATAAGGCCTTTGCAGCAATACTACTGATAATATTCATTTTTGAGCTTTGTGAGATAAGTAGAGAGAGGTTACATTGAGGACAGAGATGTCATTGAGCTCACCCTGGGGAAATACTCCATTCTATAGTATTACAGAGGACCAACCCAGATGGACACAAGACAAGCCGCTCTCTGGACTGAACTTTTGGCCTGGTGCTCTGATCCTATTAGATTGGTTTTAGTTTCCAACAAGCAATTTGACAGCAGCAGACTAAGGTCATGCTTTGAGATTCTTGTCACTAATCCAATGTGACACTCTAACCTGAAATTATTTCATGGCTCTCATATGCAATTCTTGTTGTATCACTAATGGTCCATATGCAAAATCAATGAAAACAGAGGGTTCATGCCCTGAGAATAAAAGTCCCTTTCTTCTCACAGATCACAAGGTCAACTGACCATACTAATTAAGGCCCACAGCATAGCACATATTATCACGGGCACGTGTGAATGAAGCTCAACAGCGAAAGTTGATTTTCCAGATCACAGCTAAGAGAGTAGATGAAACCATTGAAGCTCTAATGAGAGATGCACAAACCCTTGCTTTACTACTACACTGCTAGACATTGTGGTTTCCAGATCCATAGCCTGGCACAGCAAATGATGATGAAATATACGGAGTGATTACTGTTTGCCCAGGTCCAATCATCAGTGATTCTTATCAATGGCATGATCTAATACTCCTGACATCTTTGTGAATCTTTTCTACTCACTTTACAGACAGGCATAGAGAGGCATTTGCTTTTCCAGACTTACACCGTTGGTAAGGGGGTAACCACAGTGATTTAAATGCAGGTAGTTTGGGTTTGAGACTAAATGATCAACATTCATGATTCTAAGAATATCTAATTTAACGACTGTGAAACAATGAGCACACATATCCAACAGAGGCAACACACTTACACATACTCACACAACCTGGCCTATGTGATTTGCCTAAAAGCAGAGAACAGTAAAGCTGCTTGAAATGACATAATGGGCCATTGACCAATCTTACTTATGAACTTTACCATTAAATCTCTAGCCTAGTTTCAATATATAGAATTTAATTATGTGTGCTTGCATGCACGAGTGAGGTGTATATGTCTGTGTGTGTACATAAATGTGTGCACACATGCGGAGGTCGGAGGTTAACTTTGTGTGTCTTCCTCAATTGCTTCCTATTTACTTTTTGAAACAGAGTCTCTCACTGAAGCTGATGCTGACTCAGCTAGATTAACTAGTCTGCAAGCCCTAGGAATTCTCCTGTGGCTACCTCTTCAGTGCTGGGATTACAGAAATACGGTGCTGCACTTTGTCTTGTTATACAAGTTCTGGGTAACAAATTCATGCCCTAGCTCTTGTGCAGCAAGCGCTTTTCTGACTGAGCCCTCTTCTGACCCAAAGATGCATTATGTTTCTTTACAAAAGAATATATTATTGAATCTCAGTACTTAGTAGGCCATAGCAAGATTGCCAGTTCCAGGGCAGCCTGGGCTACACAGTGAAATTATTTCTCAAGGTAAGAATGAAAGAAAGAGGAAAAGAAAGAAAGGAAGAAAGAAAGGAAGGAAGAAAGAAAGGAAGGAAGAAAAGAAATTATAGAAAGATACACTACCTCTCTTAAAATGAGAAAATTCAAATTCCTATCACTTTTATTCATTTCTGGAAGTTACAGATCTGTTTGAACAATTCAACACTTAAAACTAAATTTTAAACTAATGACAACTCATCTTCTTTATATAAAATATTAATGACAATGAGGAAAGGGAGAATAAGAAATTATTTAATATTCAGAAATGTATGCAATTGCTTTGACATTTGCTGTCTCTGTAACTGGTCACATCTGTGCCTTCTTACACTCCCTATTTCATGACTCCTATAACTACTTCATGTGCTTGAGGTTCTTTTTTTTTAATGGAGTGACCTAGATTACCTTTGCTCTAGGGTATGACTTCTCAGTAACTCTGCCTCTTTTGTGTTTGCTCTTAGGTTTTATTAGCATCTACAGTGAACTAAGGAAGCACTAAGAGACTCCCAGGAAACTCATCTAATTTTCTGAAGGATAATCTGGATTTTGAAACTTGGTCTCATGTAGTACAGCCTGGCCTCTAACTCTATGTGTAGCTGAGGATGACCTTGACTTTCTCGTACTCCTGTTTCCAACTCCTGAAGGCTAAGATTACAGGTGTGAGTCACCACATCAGGTGTGTGTGATGTTGGGGATGAGACACAGGGCTTTTGGCATGCCAGTTGATCCCTGTATTACAGAGCAGTATCCCAAGCCCCTGCGAAACAGTATCTTGATCAATTATACTCATCCTCTTTGCCCACAGAGTCAATGTCATGCCCTGATGATATGCACTTGACAATCTAACTTCCAATTTAATGATTTCCCTGGGTGTCTTAGAAGGAGTCTTTCTAAGTTGAACCAAGATCTAAAAACCATTAGCACTTAGTGTGCTAGGAACAGGAAGCAATATTTCTATAACTGGGTTGACAATTATCAGAGAGAAAAGAGAAACTTCCATTTTCTCTATTAGGTTTCTAGGCGCATCTGTTCTGTGGAAACACATTCTACAAAGAAGATTTGCTACACTCACACTCACTCTTGCGTTCTACACAACAGCACTCCATTGTTTTCCTTTCCCATTTATGGTAACCAAGTCTTCAGTAGACTATTCTACAGTGTGGATGAGTGATAGAGCCTAGGAATCCATGGCAGGCTATAACATCAAAACTTACAAATTAATCCAAATAAAAGCTATGGTTGTTAGTAAAGAATTACTTGATCATGTGTGTGTGTGTGTGTGTGTGTGTGTGTGTGTGTGTGTGTGTGTGCATAAGCAGATGAGTGTGTGTGAGTGACCATACATTTATGTATACATGAGTGTGGAAGTAAGAGGTTTATATTGCTCGCCACCTTATGTTTTTGCGACAGGGACTGTTATTGAACCTGAAGATCATAGATTCAGCTACACTGGCTGGCCAGTGAGACTCATGGATCCTTTTGTATTGTACCTTTATGCAAGGAATACAGGTGTGTGGCATGGTGCCTAGCTTTTTATGTAGGTTGTGGGGATTTGAACTGTATGCTTTGGGAGTTGTCTGTATGTTTGCACAGCAAGTGTGTTATTAACTGAGCTATCTTTCCAGCCCTTGTAGTAAAGTGCCTTCTGATGTAAGTATCTTGGAAGACAATCAACTCTAAGGTTTAGTTATTAGTTCAGCAATGATGCCCATGGAATCTCTGAGGTAAGGTGACTATGATCAATGGTGCTAGCACAATCATAGAAAGAGAATGGCAAAGTTAGGGTTTTAAATTTTTATGTAAATATACAAAAGATGCAAGAGCTTTTTCAGTGTCCCTGAAGAATCTCTGGTTTGGTATAGCTACAAGGCTACAATTTTTTTTTAAAAGACACAACATTTAATTATATAGGCAACAGACTTGCAAGGTGAGTTTATCCATAACTTTCACACATATTTCTCAGGAGAAAACAAAAGAAATGTAGAGTATACTTTGGGGAGAATGAGAATCTTGAAAATAGATCTTAACAAAGCTGAGACTTGAATTAAGTCACTGTGGGAAGATTTGGCCAGTGCAGGCAGCCCTTCCTTCCTGTATCTGAGAGAGCAACTCATCTTAGCTTGAAGTCTCAGATATAAACTTCCTTTAGCAATTGTCTTCAAGAGGTACACATTTTTCTAAAGATGTCCTTAAGGACCCTTTCATAATTGGACTCCTATAGTAGAATATATCTAGAGGAACAGTTTAAAATCTGACAAAGAAATCAGTACTTATACTCCAAAAGAACTGCATGCATTTTCAAATTCACATCAGTGTAAATCTGGGGAGTGACTATGTCAGCTGAGTAAGAACATTAGAGCAGGAGGAAGAGAATTTGTCTAAGTTGAATTCTTCATGTAAGTAAATTAAATAGATTCTGGATTGAATGTGTAGCCTGTTGGAAAAGCCTCAATAGTTCATGTGGTATTATGATTGATTGACTTTTAATAACTAGTGATTGACATTTCACATACCTGGTATTATAGAATATTCTCACAATTAGAGAAGGTATAGAAGCAAAAGTGAAAGGGAAAGAGATGCTAGAGATATGTGAAACTCAATATCCATTCTCCTTAATATTATCCCAAGAGAGTCCAGAGGCATTTCTTAAGTTATATTACAGAATACCTTAGTGTAGGTAGTTCATGGTTTTATTTTTTCCCATGGATGGCACAGTTTTATAGGCTATTGGTGGGAAATGGAACCGTTAAGTTGGCCCCCTGGGGCTGGCAAGATGTCTCAGTAGTTAAGAGCTTGCTACTCTTTCAAGGGACCCATGTTTCATTCCCAGCACACACTCTGGGTGGCTCAACAGAATGTAACTGAAGTTCTGAGTAATTCAACACTCTTTTCTGGACTCTGTGGATATCTACACACATGTTGCACATATTCACACATGCACACACTTGCACATGTATACATACACATATAAACATATTTTTAAAAGGTAGGATTGCTTTTATCAAAGGAGAAAATTATGATCTCAAAGCCTGATAAGAGACAAAACTCAATTATGTTAAATTTTTTAAGATTCATTTTATTTTCAGTTGTATATGTGTAGGGGGGTATATGTGAGTGTAGTGGCTGGGGAGTCCTGTAAGAGGATCATAGGTGCTTCTGCAGCAGGAGTTATGAGTGGTTATGAGATGCCTCATGTGAGACCTGGGATGGGAACTTTGCTGAGCCCTCTCCCCAGCTCTAATATTACTTTTGCAAACTATTTAATCTTTTATAATCAGTTTTTGAAAAAGCAATGACCCATTAAAATTATGTAGAGATAGTGTTGGTACATGTGCCTGGAACAACAATTATTTTTATAGTACATTAAGTGTTAGGACTATATTTGGTCGAGATTTTGCCTTCTCACCACTGTGACAGTAAGTCTTCCTCACATTTCCCAAATGAGCCATGAGGGCTCAGAGAAGACTGGCAGTGTAGGCAGAGTCAGAATTCCCAGGATAACCTTATGGGTCATTTAAAGCCTGTCTCTAATT
Organism: Ondatra zibethicus; assembly: GCA_004026605.1. NCBI lineage: Eukaryota > Metazoa > Chordata > Mammalia > Rodentia > Cricetidae > Ondatra > Ondatra zibethicus. The sequence goes on along the minus strand of PVIU01002688.1, from coordinate 130,886 downwards.
TCAAGCCAGCAAAGTAGGTTCTAAATTGTATAGCTATATCATTTTCTACTTTATGCCTTTGAAATTTTGTCTCCTTTACATTGTCATGGGGTTTTTCGTTTTGTAGTATCCTGGGGAAGTAACTGATATAGGCACTATAGAATAACTATATGACTTTTATCGTGTGTGGCTATTGAGTATTTGGGCAAGTGGTTTGCCCAGCAATATCTTGAAAATCAAATTTAATATCAAGTGATATTTGTGATGCTTTTCCTGGTGCCTTGTTCTCTTTGGTCGGGATGAGTTGGGCTCCATTATGATTTCTTAAGGACCACATCACAGTATTTATTCCACATTCTAAAGATATATTTTTGCTCTTGGGAAAATTAAAGAAAACTTGTTTTAGCATAGCGACTTAGAGATGTAAGAGTGAATCACCACGAGCAGTCAAGGACATGTGTTTTGTCTGCGAGGACCTGTAATTTCCTTGGTGATGGTCAGTTTAGTTAGCTTTAAGAATGCAAGGCAACATAGGGCAGGCTTGACAAAACAACCTCTACTTCTGAGAAACCATTTTCTTTTTTCTTGATCTTTCTCTCTTCTCCATATATATATATATATATATATATATATATATATACACACACATATATATGTATATATATATACGTACATCCATATATGTATACATATACGTGTGTGTGTGTGTAGTTAGAAATCTAAAATATGAGCCAGAACAGGTGGTAAGTGACTCACCTGCAAGGGAAACTTCAGTTCTCCCATTCTTTTCCCTGGCAATGTTTCCCAAGCCCACACCAACCCAGCTCATCACTGGCCATGTTGCTGGACCCTTTCTGCAAGTCCAAAGGACTTCCACCATTAGGGTGCGGGCCACACCAGCCAGAACCAGTGAGAGTCCCACCTGTCAAAGGAGCTGCCCTCTCCCTGGATTATGTTCCCTGGACCATTTCCTCAGCCCACATTGTTGCTAGCCCCACTGCTGGGCCTAGGCCCCAAGCCCAGTGAACTTCTGCCTCTCAGGTACAGTCCACACCAGTCCAAAACAATGAATGATCTGCCTGCTAGTGATGCTGCATCTTCCCTGGAGTCTGTTCCCTGGGGCCCTTCTTAAGGCCCACAACATCCCAGCTCATCACTGGTCCTAGTGCTGGACCATATCCCAAACACAGTAGACTTGGGCTACTTAGCCCTAAGCCACACCCGTCAGAACAGGAGCAAGACACACTAGCTTGATCAGACTCTAAATGCTCAGGTGCAAACCACTCCAGTCAGAAGAACAGGTGCAGGCCATGCCAATCAGAAAAACAGAGACCCAGGTTCTGGCCAGACACAGAAAAACAAGTATCACATGTATTCACTCATAGGTGAAAACAAGTATCACATGTATTCACTCATAGGTGGTTTTTAAACATAAAGCAAAGAAAACCAGCCCACAAATCACAATCCCAGAGAACTTAGACAACAATGAGGATACTAAGAGAGACATACATAGATCTAATCTACATGGGAAGAAGAAAAAGATGAGATCTCCTGAGGAAATTGAGAGCATGGGGACCTTGAGGGAGGGTTGAAGGTGAGGGGAGAGATAGGGAGGGAAGCAGAGAAAAATGTAGAGCTCAATAAAAATCAATAAAAAAGGAACAGAGACCCCTTGTTGCACCAAAAGCCAAACTAACCACAAGAAGGCCAACTCCCAAGTTGTGCAGAGACTACAAACTAGACCAGAGGTCATGCCTGCCACCAAAAGTCCAGGCCATAAAGACTAGAAACCAAAGAGGGAACAGAAACCAAGGAATATAACATCAATCCAACAGACAAAAGCTCAGAAATCAGGTACTATACCTAACCATTCCAAAGCCAGGTGCTTAACCTACAGTGTAAAAATATGATCACAACAGCCAGGGCAATATTTCACCACTAGAATCGAGCTATCCTACTATAGCAACCTCTGAATAGTTCAACAAAATCCAAGTGCAAGACCATGACCTGAAAATGACTTTATAAGATGATAGAGGTCCTGAAAGATGAAATTAAAAGCTCCCTTAAAGAAATCAAGAAAAGACATCCAAAAAAATTACAGGAAATCAACAAACCCCCTAAAGAATGCCAGGAGAGTCAAGAAAAAAAAACAGACAGGTGAAGGAAATTATTCAGACATAAAAATAAATATAGAAACAATAAAGAAAACACAAACTGAGGTAATTCATGAAATGAAAAATTTGGATGTGCAAACAGGAGATATTCATACAAGCATCATCAACAGAATGTAAGAGATGGAAGAGAAAAATCTCAGGTGATGAAGATATGATAGATGTAATAGATAGATCCATCAAAGAAAATGTTAAAAAACTGCTGACATAAAACATTCAGGAAATCTGGGACACCATAAAAAAAAACCTAAGCCTAAGAATAACAGGAACAGAAGGGGAAGAATCTCAGCTCAAAAACCTTGAAAATATATTTAACAAAATCATAGAAGAAATTTCCCTAACCTAAGGCATGACATGCCTATAAAGGTACAAGAAGATTGTAAGCACCAAATAAATTGGATTAGAAAAGAAAGTCCTCATGTCACATAATAAGTGAAACACTAAACATACAGAAAAAAGAAAGAATATTAAAATCTGAAAGAGAAATAAGCCAAGTAGCATATAAAGGCAGACCTATTAGAATCCCACCCTAATTCTCAATGGAAACTCTAAAAGACAGAGGGCCTGGAAAGACGTCTTGCAGACTCTCCAAGACAATGAATGCCAGTCTAAAGTACCCAGCAAAATTTTCAATCCCATAAAAGGAGATTCATGATATTCCATTAGAAAGTCAAATTTAAATAATATCTATTTATAAATCCAGCCTTACAGATAGTTCCAGAAGGACTCCAACCCAAGGAACATGATCCACATCCATGAAAACACATGCAATACATACTCACACACCAGCAGAATCCAAAGAAGGGAAACACACACATACACACAAACACAGTACCACCAGCACCACCACCAACAACAACATAATAACTGGAATTAACAATCACTGGTTATATTTATATTAATTTATTTATTTTACATTCCAACCACAGCCTACCCTCTCTCCTCTCCTCTCCTTCCACTCCCTGTCTCCTCCTCCCTTCTGCTACCCTCTCAATTCACCCTTCCTCCATAATTGCTCAGAGACAGACAGGCCTCCCATGTTTGACCTTAGGCATCTGAATCTGCCTCCATCAGTCACTGAATGAAGACTCTCCAGTGACAACCAGGGTAGTCACCAATCGAATCACAGAAGATGGCCAGTTCAGGCTACATATCCACTACTGCAAGGAATCTTAGCTGGGGCCATTCTTGTAGACTCCCGGGAGTTTCCCTTGTATCAGTTCTATCCAACTCTGTAAAGGCCCCTGATGTGGGATTCTTCTCAGTATACTATGAATATGTTTTATTACCATGGGTTAATAGAGAAGCTTCTTTGGCCTATAGTAGGGTAGGATATAGCCAGGCTGTAAGAGATATAGAAAAAGAGTAGGCAGAGTCAGAGAGACGCCATGTATCTGCCGAAAGAGAAAGACATTGGAATGCTGGGACCTTATCAGTAGACCACAGACTCGTAGTGATACACAAATTAATAGAAATGGGTCAATTTAAGATATAAGAGTTAGCCAGGAATATGCCTAAGCTATTGGCCAAGCTGTGTTGTAATTAATATAGTTTCTGTGTGATTATTTAGGTCTGGGCAGCCAGGAAATGAAACAGCGGTCTTCAGCTACAGCCCCCCTTTCCTGTCATCTGTCAGTACAATCCTCCTCCCATTCCCAACCCAATTCCTCATGTTTCCTTCCTCACTGGCCCTGGTACAACAAGGAGATCTCTATTTCCCCTTCTCTGGGAGGTCTATGCATCCTGCTTTGGGCCCTCATTGTTACATAGCCTCTTTGGGTTTGTGGATTGTACAGGGTTATCTTTTACTTTACAGTTAATATCCACTTATGAGTAAGTACATACCATGTTTGTATTTCTGGGAGTGAGTTACTTCAATTAGGATGATTTGCCTTCAAATTTCCTAATGTTTTTTTTAACAGCTGAATAATATTCCATTGTGTAAATGTACCACATTTTCTTTATGTGTTCTTCAGTTGAGGGACATCTAGGTTGTTTCCAGTTTCGGGCTGTTACAGTGGGCAACAGCATTGAATGTATTGGCACATGAGACAACTTCTTGAATAGAATACTGTAGCACAGACACTAAGATTAACAATTAATAAATGGGACCATGAAACTGAAAAGTTTCTATAAGGCAAAGTACACAGTCAATAGGACAAAATGGCAGCCTACAGAATGGGAAAAGATCTTTACCATTCCCACATCCAATAGAGGGCTGTTTTCTAAAATGTATGAAGAACTCAAGAAACTAGACATCAAAAAAATCAAATAATCCTATTTAAAAATGAGGTATAGACATAGACCTATAACAGAGAATTCTCAACAGAAGAATCACAAATGGCAGAGAAACATGTAAATAAATGCTCATCATCCTTGGCCATCAGGAAAATGCAAATCAAAATGACTCTGAGATTTCATCTTACACCTGCCAGAATGGCTAAGATCAAAAACACTGATGACAGCTTATGCTAGAGAGGATGTGGGATAAGGGAAACACTCCTCCATTGCTGGTGGAAGTACAAACTTGTAAAGCCACTTTGGCGATCAATATGGTGCTTCTCATAAAATTGGGAATCAACCTACCCAGTGATACCACTCTTGGGTATCAAACCAAGATGCCAAGGATTCTCATTCATACCACAAGGACACTTATTCAACTGTGTTCATAGCAACTTTATTTGTAATAGTCAGAAGCTGGAAACAGTCTGTGGTTATTAATATCTCTCAATATCAATGGATTCAATTCACCAAAAGAGACATAGACTAACAGAATGAATTTGAAAACAGGATCCATCATTCTGCTGCATACAAGAAATAAAACTCAACATCAAGTACAGACATTACTCAGATTTTAAAGGGTTGGAAAAAGATTTTCTAAGCAAATGGAACTAACAGGCAAGCAGGTGTTGTTGGGATCATTTGGAGTCCTGGCCTCCAGCTGCTCTTCCCTGATAGAGATCTTTACTTTCCTTCTGATTGGAGTTACTGAAAGCTGTGTCAAAATTGTTTACCAGCTCTGCTTCACGAGCATGTGTTGCCTTGCCTTGAGGATCAGATGATAAGGTTTTCACCTGTTGGCCCACCTGACTGTTGGGTATATAAGCCTCCATGGTGCTATTCAATAAGGGGCTTCTTACCAGTGACTAGAGGTCCGTGTCTCTGTTTGTCTGTGTGTTTGTGTCTTTGTGTGTTTCAACCTCCAGCCCCTTACATGAAGCTCGCGAACTGTATGGTAGCGCATAGAGGCAGACAGGCAGTGTGCGCTGCAATTGGAGGTCCCACCGAGATTGGGAAATAGGGAATGCTGAGAGGTCACCCTCGGAAGGTGAGGGTGGATTGGGGTATGTGTTAATCCTGACATCCTTTGCTTGGGTTTCGGTTCCAGGCCGCGCAGGTGCGGCAAGTGGAAGTCCAACCGAGAAAGAAGGGTAAGTGGACATGGCGGGACATATTGGGGAATTAAGACAGGACACCCTCTGAAACAGGAGGCAGGAGGATGAATTGAAGGCCTCAAAAAGATAGAATGTATACAGCTCAAAAAGATAAAATGTATATGTTGATTGTGTTGTCTTTTGTGTTCTGGACTAGAGAAAGACATTTGATTCTAGGAACTGCTACGAAAGGTATTTTGACTTTAAAGTACAGGCCTAAGGATTTGATGCTTTGGAAAAGAGGTTCTGCTTTTGTCTTCACAGAGGATGAGAACCTGAGGATTTATTCGAGATTCATGTGGTTTGATTCACCGAGAACTCCTGAAATGTTGCAGTAAAATACCCCCAAGAATAAAGTGCCCCTGCCCAGCAGGAAGTAGCCAGACTGGTTGACGACACCCAAATTCACTAAAAGATTGTTTAAGTGGGGTCCCTTCAGTGGTTCCTGATCAGCAAGCCTGTGTTCCTGAGTTCTGCTCTACTCCATGCACCAATTTGGACCCAGAACGAATGCAGCTGGGGCTAGAAGGCAGCTGGAGCAGAGCTTAGCTAGGTGGCTGTGGTAAAAGGCACGTTACTCTGGCCCAGTAGGTGTCCAGCCTGGGGGATGCCACAGCGGTGTCAAGAGTATCAGCAAATATGACAACAAGTGCTGGAGCTGAAACAAACTGGAGCACAGATTTTGCTGGGCTGCCCTGAGAAGGCAGCAGAGGGGCAAGGAAAAGGCGGTGGTGTTTCTAGGCTCTGCATGCCCAAGAGTCTGTGGTGCAAGCAAAGCGACTGCTGGGATCACCACTCCAGTGCTGCCTTGTTGATTCAGGTACCTGTCATCATACCACTGCCAATTACCAAAAAGACTAAGCAGACTTATCGAGAGAAACGAGATTTTGGAATGACAGCTGTGGTGGTTGCTGTCATCACGGTGTCTGCTGCTGCAGCCATGGTCGCAGGACTGGCAATGGCACAAACATTGTTGGTGTTGGACGCCATGGATAAACTGGCGAGACAAGTCAATGATGCTCTCCAGACTCAGAATGCCCTGAATGTCCACATTAAATTTGGACTTTTGAATTTAAATCAACAAACTGCCTTATTGTAGGAGCAGGCAGACTTCTTATGGCTTGTACAACAAATGTCTTGTTCACACCTTTATCATTCCATTTGTGTGACATCTGTTAATATTGCTAATGCCTCTTGTGTGGTGAAACAGCTCAATGGTTACTTGAATAGCCCTTGGAATGTTACAATTAGCACACCAGATTGTCGATACCTGTGTGCCCCTTGTTTTAGCCAAAGGGTTGGTAGAATACCATAGCCCAAATGGGAGGCTGGGTCCAGTGGTGATAGGTGACCCTCTTGCTTGCAATCTTAATGCCTGTTGCCATGGGCATTCATCTCTGAATTCTGTGTAAGATCAGACAATCCATGAGAATGCAGCATATGGTCACTTAGCAAGTCCTTCTGAGCCTGTTGGCCAGTAAATCGGATGTACCCCAGGTTTAGTTGCAAATAATGAACAAACAATGAAGACTCCTCTGTAGATGGACAGCTTCTACAGAAGAGGGCCCACCTAAGACAGGGAAGGGGCCTCCCAAAGACGGGTAAGGGTTTACTCTTCTGAGATGACCTAAGACAGGAGGGTCTTCTGTCTTATAAAAAAATTTACGGGCAGATGTTGGGATCATTTGGAGTCCTAGTCTCCAGCTGCTCTTCCCTGATAGAGATCTTTACTTTCCTTCTGATTGGAGTTACTGAAAGCTGTGTCAAAGTTGTTTACCAGCTCTGCTTCACGAGCATGTGTTGCCTTGAGGATCAGAGGATAAGGTTTTCACCTGTTGGCCCACCTGACTGTTGGGTATATAAGCCTCCATGGTGCTATTCAATAAGGGGCTTCTTTCCAGTGACTAGAGGTCTGTGTCTCTGTCTGTCTGTGTGTTTGTGTCTTTGTGTGTTTCAACCTCCAGCCCCTTGCCCAAAGCTTGCGAACTGTATGGTAGCACATAGAACACAGACAGGTGTCATATGCTGCAGGTGTAGCTGTTCTTATAGCTAACAAAATAGACTTCAACCCAAAGTTAATCAAAAGAGATGGAGTAATTCACTAGGAAGATGTCTCAATTCTGAACATTTATGTTCCAAATAAAAGGGAACCAACATTTGTAAAATAAACATTACAAAAGCTTAAATTACACATCAAACCCCTCATATTAATAGTGGGAGACTTCAGCACTCCACTCATGCCAATGGATAGGTCATCCAGAGAAAAATTAAACAGAGAAATAACAGAACTAACAGAGGTTATAAACCTATAAACCAAATGGACCTAACAGACATGTACAGGACATTTCACCAATGCACAAAAGAATACACCTTTTTCTCAGCACTTCATGGAATCTTCTCCAAAACTGAACATATGCTCTATTACAAAGCAAGTCTCAACATATACAAGAAAAATTGAAATAACTCCTGGAATCCTATCAGACCACCACGGATTAAAGTTAGATTTCAACAATAACAGAAACAACAGAAAGCCTATAAATTCATGGAAACTGGACAACTCCATACTGAATTACCACTGGTTCAAGGGGGAAAAAAAAACAAAGAAATTAAAGACTTACTAGACTTCAATTAAAATGAATGCACAACATACTCAAACTTATGGGATACAATGAAAGCGTTGCTAAGAGGGAAATTTATAGCACTAAGTGTCTGCATAAAGAAGTTAGAGAATTTCCATACCAGAGGCTTAACAGTACATCTGCAAGCTCTAGAGAAAAAAATAGCAGGTACACCCAATCAGGGTAGACAGCAGGAAATAATAATCAAACTCAGGGCTGAAATTAATAAAATAGAAACAAAGCGAACAATACAAAAAAATCAATGAAATTAACAGTTGGTTATTTGAGGAAATCAACAAGATAGGTAAACCCTTATCTAAACTAACTAAAAGGCAGAAACAGAATATCCAAATTAACAAAATCAGAAATGAAAACGGGTCCATAACAGACACTGAGGAAATCCAGAGAATCAAAGTAAAGTGCTAAAACCCACAGACCCAAAGCTAAGACACAAGGAGGGCTCAAAGGTCAGGGGAGCATGAATCATGTTGTGAAGGGGAAATACCAGTGGAAGCAGGAAGGGGCCTAGAAGGGGGACGAGAATAAAATGAATCAGGTAGGGGAAGGATAGAGGGAGAGAGTACTGGTAGAGACACGAGGGACCGAGGGGCATTTAAGGATGAGCCAGAAATCTAGAGCGGTGAAAACTCCAAGGAATCTATGAGACTGACCCTAGCCAGGCCTCCTAGCAATAGGGCACACAGAGTGTGAATTGGCCATCTCCTATAATAAAGACTTCCTTCCAGGGGAGAAACTGGGACACCAACCCAGCCACAAACATTTTGACCTACAATTTGTCCTGCCTTCAAGATGTTTTGGGATAAAGATGACACAGAAGTTGTGGGAGTAAGCAACAAATGACAGGCACAGTTGGAAATCCATACCCCGAGAGGGAGCTCACCCCTCAGGGCCAATACCCAGAGACTTAGGAGGACTGAACCAAACAGGAAGGTCGGTGAAATGATTCCCAATGATATTCTGCTCTCCTCATAGATTGGTGCCTAGCCCAGCTGTCATCAGAGAGGCTTCATCCAGCCATTGATAAAAACAGATGCAGAGACCCACAGCCAAACATTAGGCAGAGCTCAGGGAATCCTGCAGAGGAGGGGAAGGAAGGATTATAGGACCCAGTGGGATCAAGGATTCCTTAAGAAAATCCACAGAACCAACTAACCTTGGGTCATAGGGGCTCACAGAGAGTGAACTGACAACCAGGGAGCTAGCATGAGACTGATCTTGGCCGTCTGCATATATGTTATTTTTGTGTAACTTGGTCTTCACATGAGACTCCTAACAGTGAGAGCAGGAGCTGTCTCTGACTCTGTTGCCTGCTTTTGGCACCCATTTTTTCCCATTAGATAGTCTCGTCCAGCCTTAACAGAAGAGGAGGTGCCTAGTCTCACTGATACTTGATATGCCATGTCTGGCTGATATCCATTGGGGGCCTGTCTGTATCTGAAGAGAAACAGGGGAGGAGTGGATGGGGCTTTGTGGGAGGAGGAACCAGAAGGAGGGGAGGAAGGGGTAATTTTGATTGGGATGTAGAATCAAAATGAAAAAAAAAATAGAGAAATGAAAGGGGGAAAAAAAGAAAGCTAAAAATATTTGTGAGGAAAAAGTAACTTCCATTTGGGTTGATTCCTCACCTCCCATATTACAAAAACCCATTCCTTTTAATCTGATTTTTAAAATTAAAATAAGAAAGACCAAAGTTGTCAAATTCTAAAATGTTTTGACAAATGACAGAATGAAATTAATACACTTTACCATAATTTTATCTAACTTAACCTTTATTTTTAGGGGTTGAAGAGATGGCTTGGCAGTTAAGAGCATCTGCTTCTCTTGCAGAGGGTCCAAATCTGGTTCCCAGCACCCACATCAGGTGGCTTACAACTGCCTGTAACTCCAGTTACAGGAAATTTGATACCCCTTTCTGTCATTTATGGGTACTTACATTCAGATACAAATTCATTCATTCATTCATTCTCTCTCACTCACATACACACAATTAATTAAAACAAAAATCTGCTGTTTTAAATAAGCCAAATATAAGTCAAGCATATGTAAATTTTAAGAGTGTATAACCTGATTGTTGCCAGCAAACCACAGAAACCTTTGCAATTTACATTTATGGAACAGAGTTTTGCATCATTAACATACTAATTTGAAAGAATAAATTTTAAAGAAAACTTTTAGTATCATCATATGAGCTCTTGGTTTCCCTGTGTATCAATGACTTTTCAAGTGTTTTTATTTTAGTATACGTTTGCAAATGTGTATATATTTCTTCATATATATTTATGAGTAACATAATACATTGTCTATGTTTCATGTATTGCCTTGTATTTTTCGTTTCTTAACATGTTTTTTGTGTGTACAGTTGTATATAGATGTGTATTTGTACACGAATGTAGGAAACTAACCTTAGATGTGTTCATCAGTTACCTTTTACTTTTGGATTGAGACAGGGTTTCTCATTGACCTGGAATTTCATCAAGATGGCTAGGCTGTCTGGTTGGTGAACTTCCAGGAACCCTGTCTTTCAGGTTTTGAGACTACAAGCTTAGGTCACCAAGTCTAGCTTTTATGTGGCTTCTGGAGGACAAGTTCAGGTCTTCACACTTGAAAGATAAGCACTCCATTGACTGAGACATCTCTCCAGGCCCCTCCCAAAGTTTTGAGAACCTCCAAAGGATGCTGCCTCTGTGCTCTGGGGATCACCCTTTGGGTTGAGCATTTGCACAGCTGCTTTCCTATTATCACTTAGATGACCTCTCTGGCAGCATTCCTACCAAGGCACCAGAAAGTACTTTGGTATTGCTAGATTCCATGATTGCTGTGGCATGCTGAATGCAACCCAATCTGCTGCTGGGGTACACCCATGCAAATAAGGAGAAAAAGTATGCATTCCAAATATCCCACATGTAGTAAGTTCATCTCCCTCAGCAGTCTGGGATAGTTGATTCTGTATCATGTTTCTGAAATGATTTTCATGAAATCGTTTTCAAATTTTGTTTTTTCCACAGATTTTCTTACTCTCAGGCAGGTGTCCTGGAGCCTGGGAATGGAGAGGACTGAAATGATATGCACTGATGCCTAATCAGTTACCAACATAGTACAGGTAATGCTGATATAGATGTGCATGGCATGGTTTAATCCGCATCCAGTCTCAGCACAGGAAATGGTATTCTGAGGTTGAGAAATCCAGTTAGAACTTACATATGCACATGCATAAATGCACATGCCTGTGATTCCTGTGTGTTGGTGCATGCCTGTGTGTTGAAACATATGTATTATTACATACATTCATTATTATAATAGACATTATATAATGAAATATGCTATATAATAAATAATTTAATATGTAAATATTTTATATATATAATTCTAATGTAATATTAATACTAAATACATATTATTTTTTATTTTTAAATAAGTGTTTAATTATATAGTTCAATTTAAAAGTCTATCTTGCCTTATTTAAATTACATGCAAGATCTCAAAGAAATTACAATAATAATCTGTTAGGCATGTATTAGGATCTTAGGGGACATTTTAGATCTATCTGAAAAAATAGATAATGTCTTAATTTTATAGCATTCTAACACAGACCAGACTTATTCTTTTTTTATAATTTTTTATTACTTTATAAATAATACCAATAAAAATTTCCACTTCCTCCCCTCCTCCCACTCCTCTCCTGCTTCCTCAGCCTCCAGTCCTAAGAGAGGGCAGGGTATCCTGCCCTGTGGGAAGTCCAAGACCCTGCCCCCTCCATCCAGGCTTAGGAAGGTATGCATCCAAATAGAATAGGATCCCAAAAAGCCAGTACATGCAGTAGAGACAAATCCCAGTGCCATTATCATTGGCTTCTCAGTCTGTTCCAATTGTCAGCCATATTCAGAGGGTCCAGTTTGATCCCATGCTGGTATAGTCCCAGTCCAGCTAGATTTGGCACAATTAGCTCAGGCACACTGTTTCAGTGGGTGGACCAACCCCTCGTGGTCCTGACTTCCTTGCTCATATTCTTCCTCCTTCTGCTCTTCAACTGGACCTTGGGAGCCCAGTCCAGTGCTCCAATGTTGGCCTCTGTCTCTATCTCCATCCGTCACTGGATGAAGGTTCTATGGTTATATTCAAGATAGTCATCAGTCTGACTACAGGAAAAGGCTAGTCCAGGCACCCTCTCCTCCATTGCCCAGGGTCCTAGCTGGGGTCATCCCCGTGCTAGTTCCCCGTTCCTGGGAACTCCTCCAAACCCAAGCCTCTTGCCAACCCCAAAAAGGCTCCCTCAATTAAGATATCTCCTTCCCTGCTCTCATATCCCTCCTTCCTCCATCTCAACCATCCCACTCCCCCAAGCTCTCCCCAACCATCCCCTTCTCCCTTCTTTTCCCCCTCTTCCCTTTCCCATACCCTATCTCCACCCCAATGCTCCCAATGTTTTTCTGGTGATTTTATCTGCTTCCAATTTCCAGGAGAATCTATATATGTTTTTCTTTAGGTTCACCTTATTACTTAGCTTCTCTAGGATCATGAACTATAGGCACAATGTCCTTTGTTTATGGATAGAATCCACTAGTGAGTGAGTACATACCATATTCATATTTTTGGGTCTGGGTTATCTCACTCAGGATAGTGTTTTCTATTTCCATCCATTTGCATGCAAAATTCAAGATGTCAATGTTTTTTTACCGCTGAGTAGTACTCTCATGTGTATACTCTAATATGTATATGTGCCACACTTTCTTTATCCATTCTTACATTGAGGGGCACCTCGGTTGTTTCCAGGTTCTGGCTATTACAATTAATGCTTCTAAGAACATAGTTGAACAAATGCTTTTGTAGTATAATTGGGCATCTCTTGGATATATTCCCAAGAGTGGTATTGCTGGATCCTGAGGTAGTTTGACTCCCAATTTCTGAGAAACCACCACACTGATTTCCAAAGTGGTTGTGCAAGTTTGCATTCCCACCAGCAATGGATGAGTCTCCCCCATACTCCACATCCTCTCCAACATAGGTTATCATTGATGTTTTTGATTTTAGCCATTCTGACAGGTGTAAGATGGTATCTCAAAGTTGTTTTGATTTGCATTTCCCTGATTGCTAAGGAAGTTGAACATGACCTTAAGTATCTTTTGGCCATTTGAAATTCTTCTGTTGAGAATTCTCTGTTTAGTTCAGTATCCCATTTTTTAAATTGGGTTATTTAGAATTAAAATGTCTAGCTTCTTGAGTTCTTTGTATATTTTGGAGATCAGACCTTTATCTGATGTGGGGTTGGTGAAGATCTTCTACCATTTAGTAGGTTACCTTTTTGTGTTAATGAGAGTGTCCTTTGCTTCACAGAAGCTTCTCAGTTTCAGGAGGTCCCATTTGTTCATTGTTGCTCTTATTGTCTGTGCTACTGGGGTTGAACCTAGGAAGTGGTCTCCTGTGCCCATGTATTGCAGGTTACTTCCCAGTTTCTCTTCTATCAGGTTTAGTGTGGTCAGATTTATATTGAGGTCTTTAATCCATTTGGACTTGAGTTTTGTGCATGGTAATAGATATGGATCTATTTTCATTCTTCTACAGGTTGACAACCAGTTATACCAGCATCATTTGTTAAAGATGCTTTCTTTCTTCCATTGTATAATTTTAGCTTCTTTGTCAAAAATCAGGTGTTCATAGGTTTGTGGATTACTATCCGGGTCTTTGATTCAATTCCATTGGTCAAAGTCTCTGTTTTTTTATGCCATATCAAGCTATTTTCATTACTGTAGCTCTGTAATAGAGTTTGATGTCAGGGATGGTAATGCCTCTGGAAGTTCCTTTATTGTTCAGGATTGTTTGGCTAACCTGGGTTTTTTGTTTTTCCATATAAGGTTGATTATTGTTCTCTCAAGGTCTGTGAAGAATTTTGTTGGGATTTTGATGGGGATTGCATTGAATCGATAGATTGCCTTTGGTAGAATTGCCATTTTTACTATGTTGATCCTACCAATCCAAGAGCATGGGAGATCTTTTCATTTTCTGGTATCTTCTTAAATTTCTCTCTCAAAGACTTAAAGTTCTTGTCAAATAGATCTTTTACTTCCTTGGTTAGTGTTACCACAAGATACTTTATACTATTTGTGGCTATCATGAAAGGCGATGTTTCTCTGATTTCCCTCTCCACTTCTTTATCCTTTGTTCATAGGAGGGCTACTGATTTTTTTGAGTTGATCTTGTATCCTGCCACATCACTGCAGGCATTCATCAGCTTTACGAGTTCTCTGGTAGAGTTTTTGGGGTCACTTATGTACACTATCATATCATCTGCAAATAATGAACGTTTGACTTCTTCCTTTCCTATTTGAATTCCCTTGATCTTCTTTTGTGTCTTATTGCTATCGCTAGAACTTCAAGCACTATGTTGAAGAGATATGGAGAGAGTAGACAGCCTTGTCTTGTTTCTGATTTTAGTGGAATCACTTTGAGTTTCTCTACATTTAATTTGACATTAGCTGTTGGCTTGCTGTATATTGCTTTTATTATATTTAGATATGATCCTTGTATCCCTAATCTCTACAAGAACTTTATCATAAAGGGGTGTTGAATTTTGTCAAATGCTTTTTTGGCATCTAATGAAATAATCACATGTATTTTTCTTTCAGTGTATTTATATGATGGATTACTTTGATAGATTTTCGTACGTTGAACCAGCCCTGCATCTTTGTGATTAAGCCTACTTGATCATAATGGATGATATTTTGATGTGTTCTTAGATTTGGTTTGCCAGTATTTTATTGAGAATTTTTGCATCGATGTTCATGAGTGAGATTGATCTTTAATTCTCTTTCTTGGTTGAGTCTTTGCATGGTTTTGGTATCAGGGTAACTGTAGCTTCATGAAACAAGTTTGGCAATGAGTCTTCTGTTTCTATTATGGGGAACACATTAAGGAGTATAGGTATTAGCTCTTCTTCAAAGTTCTGGTAGAATTCTGCACTAAAACCATCTGGCCCTGGGCTTATTTTGGTTGTGAGGTTTTTGGTGAAAGCTTCTCTTTCCTCGTGAGTTATAGGTCTATTTAAATTGTTCACCTTGTCTTTATTTAATTTTGGTATATGGTATTTATCTAAAAAAAATGTCCATTTCTTTTACATTTTCCAATTTTTGGTATACAGGCTTTTGTAGTAAGACCAAATGATTCTCTGAATTTCCTCAGTGTCTGTCATAGCCCCCTTTTCATTTCTGATCTTGTTAATTTGAGTGTTCTCCCTCTGCCTTTTGATTAGTTTGCATCGGGTTTGTCAATCTTATTTATTTTATCAAAGAACCAGCTCTTTGTTTCATTGATTCTTTGGATTGTTTTCTGTGTTTCTATTTTGTTCATTTCAACCTTCAGTTTGATTATTTCCTGTCTTCTACTGCCTCTGGGTGAGTCTGCTTCTTTTTTTTCTAGAGCTTTCAGGTGTGCTGTTAAGTCTCTAATGTGAGCTTTCTCCGTTTCTTTATGTGGGCTATGAACTTTCCTCTTAGCGTTGGTTTCATTGTGTCCCATATGTTTTGGTGTGTTGTGTCTTCATTTTCACTGAATTCAAGGAAGACTTTAATTTCTTTCTTCATTTCTTCCATGACTCAGGGGTGGTTCAGTAGTTGACTGTTCAGTTTCCATGAGTTTGTAGGCTTTCTGTGGGTAGTATTGTTAAATTCTAACTTTACTCCATGGTGATTCGATAAGACACAGGTGGTTACTCCAAATTTTGTATCTGTGGATGTTTGCTTTGTTACCGAGTATATAAAGAATTTTCAAGAAGGTTCCTTGAGGTGCTGAGAAGAAGGTATATTCTTTCCTGTTTGGGTAGAATGTTCTATAGATGTCTGTTAATTCCATTTGATTCATTACATCTGTTAGTTCTCTTATTTCTCTGTTAAGTTTCTGTCTGGTTGACCTGTCCATTAGTAAGAGAGGAGTATTGAAATCTCTTACTATTTTGTGTGGGTTTGATGTGTGATTTGAGTTCTAGTAATGTTTCTTTTACATATTTTGGTGCTTTTATATTAGGGGCATAAATATTCAGGATTGAGACTTCATCTTGATGAATTGTTCCTGTTATGAGTATAAAGCGTCCTTCTCCATCTCTTCGGATTCATTTTAGTTTGAAATCAATTTTGTTACATAATAGGATAGCCACACCCACTTGTTTCTTAGGTCCATTTGATTGGAAAACCTTTTCCCAACCCTTTAGTCTTAGGTAGTGTCTGTCTTTGAGGTTGATGTGTGTTTGTTGTAAACAGCAGAATGTTGGATCCTGTTTTCATATCCATTCTTTTATCCTATGCCTTTTAATAGGTGAATTGATTACATTGATATTAAGCGATACTAATGACCAGTGGTTGTTATCTCCGGTTATTTTTTGGTGGTAGTGTTTGTGTTTTTCCCTTCTTTGTGTTGTGTTGGTAGAGGGTTATCGGATGTCTGTGCTATTGTGGGTGTTGTTGGCTTCCTTGGGTTGAGACTTTCTTTCTAGTACTTTCTGTAAGGCTGGGTTTGTAGATATGTACTGTTTAAATCTGTTTTTGTCATGGAATATCTTGATTTCTCCATCGACGGTGAAAGAAAGCTTTGCTGGGTATAGTAGTCTGGGCTTGCATCCATGGTCTCTTAGTGTCTGCAGCAAATCTATCCCAGACCTTCTGGCTTTCTTGGTTTCCATTGAGAAATCAGGTGTAATTCTGATATGTTTACCTTTATATTTTACTTGACCATTTTCCTTTACAGCTCTTAATATTCTTTCTTTATTCTGTATGTTTTTGTTTTGATTATTATATGACAAGGGGATGGGTTTTTTTTTTTGATCCAGTCTATTTGGTGTTCTGTAAGCTTCTTGTACCTTCATAGGAATGTCCTTACTTAGCTTGGGAAAGGTTTTTTCTAAAAATTTTTGGTTATATTTTCTGGACCTTTGAGCTGGAATTCTTCTCCTTCTTCTCGTCCTATTATTCTTAGGTTTGGTCTTTCCATGGTGTCCTGGGTTTCCTGGATGTTTTGTTTTAAGAATTTGTTGGATTTGATGTTTTCTTTGATCAATGCATCTATTTCCTCTATAGTATCTTCAGTGCCTGAGATTCTTTCTTCTTTCTCTTGTATTCTTTTGCTTATACTTGTCTCTGTAGTTCCTGTTCATTATCCAGATTTTTCATATCCAGCCATCTCTTGGTTTGTGTTTTCTTTATTACCTCCATTTCGGTCTTCAAGTCTTGAACTATTTCCTTTACCTATTTGATTGCTTTTTCTTCATTTTCTCGGTTATCTTTTGTAATGGGTTTGCTGCGAGATCTCTGGCAGGCAGTGGGCAGCGCATCCCAATAGCAGCTAGTCCCAGACAGGGCGAGAGCGCACCATGTAGCAGGTCTCCAAAAGTGGCTGGTCCCCTGGGCATCCCTGAAGGTATGCCATGTGTGTGTTGGGTGGGCAAAAGACAGACAGGCACACCATGTAGAGTAAAGTTGGACATTTATTAGGTGGGATATGGAGGGGAAGGAAAAAGGGGAGAAGGGGGAGAGAGAGAAAAAAGAGAAAGATAGAGGGGAAGAGAGGATGCCTCTCTGAAAGAGGGGACAGAGGGGGAGAGAGAGAGAGAAAGAGAGAGAGAGAGAGAGACTGAGGCTGCAAGCAGGAAGGGAGTGGATGTGGCTTGTCTCTTACAGAGACAGGCATTACATCTTTGAGGGATTTATTAATTTCTTCTAACTTTTTGTTTGTCTTCTCTTCCATTTCTTTAATGGAGTTTTTCCACTTCTTGTTTAAGGGTCTCCATCATTTTCATAAGGTTACGTTCAAAGTTGATTTCTTCTACTTCTTCTGGGTTAGGATGTTCAAGTCTTCCTGTTGCGTGTTTGCTGGATTCTGGTGTTACTATGTTGCTTTTCGGGATGTTGGAGGAATTCTTGCATTGGTGCCTGCCTATCTCTTCCTTCAATTGAGGCCAGCAGAGTCTTGGCTTCCTGGTCCAATCTTTGCTGTGGCTGACTGTGTACTTCTGAGTTTTTCTTGGTCTGCCCTCTCTCAGATCCCCTCTGTCCTGAAACAGGCTGTGTTGTTGGATCCAAGGACCTTGCAGATGAAATGGTAGGGTTGAGAGCAGGGTGGAATGTGGTAAAGAAAGCCAACTACAGGGAACTCACCCTGCTGGATGGCCAGAAAAGCTTAAGGAGTTGGAGGGGGCCTGGATTCAGTCCCCTGTGACTTTCAGGCTGTGTGGCCACTTACTCACTTCTCCAGATCCCCTCAGCATGGGATCAGGGTCTCTTGAAGGATTCCAAGGACCTCACAGACAAAAAGGTGGGCTTGGTGGGCAGGATGGGATGGCAGATGGGCTTTCTGGACCCCAACCTAAATACATATTATTATGATGAAAGAAACAGAGACTATGGGATTAGGAGAGAGCAGGAAGGTGCAAGAGTAGGGTTGGAGGAAGGAAAGAGTAAGGAAAAATTACGTAATTGCATTTTAATTTAAAAAAAATGAACAGCTTTGAGCAGCTCCTTTTCTCACATAGATGCTTTTTCTCTCCATGTTCCCTTGCTAGATGTAAATTCCTTTTAAAAGCCACCTCCATGTCTCCAGTTTCTCAGATTAATTAGCTCAAATATGTGAATAAGGTTTCTCTGTAGCTTTGGAGCCTGTCCTGGAACTACCTCTTGTAGACCTGGCTGACCTCAAACTCACAGAGATCAGCCTGCCTCCACCTCCCAAGTACTGGATTTAAAGGAGTGTGCCGCCACTGCCTGGCCAAAAAATGTATTTTTGAGGTTGGATATCTTGGTCTCACATAATCATATTTCAGGTAATGTGTCTTGATTCTCAACAATTATTTATGGGTAAGAACCTAATAAAGTAACTCTAAGGAATGCATTATATTTCTCTCCTTCACAGTGTGCCCATTCTAACCCATCATAAATTATTTCTGATTCAAAGTGGTCCATGGGAAAAATTATTTTTTGTGTGAGATGGGTGAGCAGCCTTTTACTTGAAAGAATACAGTGTATTTAAAGAACCTTAGAATAAAAATACAGAATGAATTAAATTCATTAATTTTTCAGATAGTCTTTAAAATTATTTTTCATAATATCTTCCTTGTCATAGAATAAGTCTCATGTACAAAAAGGCTCCTGAAAATTTTCAATAGGAAACAAAAGTTGTTGAAAATATTAACTCTTATAATGGGCCTCCAGCTTCATGATTTATGTAATTATTAAAATGTGGCCAGTTTCATTAAAATTGGAAAAGAAGCTCTTTCCTTAATCTCTCAAGTTATCCTTTTATTGTTGTTATTCATTTTCATACTCCAGGTATCAGAGAGACAATGAAAACACATGAACTTTTAAAAGTCTGGTATTACATTTGACCTACTAGCACTTCTGCTTTAGTGACATTGGCCAACAAACAAAAAGTGTAAGTGCAAAATTAGGCGTCAGGGTGACATAGCCACATTTAGGGATGGTGCTGTGGGAGTATGGCTGGAATGAGACAGAAGGAAACGAGGTAACCCTTAAAGCTGTAACAGCCTCACCACATAGATTTATCTGGAGTTCCTTAACTTCTGTATAAGTTACTTTCCTGTTGCAGTGACAAAACACCACAACCAGTGAACCTGATCAAAGCAAGCATTTAACTGGCTTATGCTTTCGGAGAGGCTTAGAGTCCATAGCGGTGGGGCAAAGAAGGGTAGCAGGAACAGATGAGAGCTTGCATCCTGATCCACAAGTAGGAGACGGGGTACACAGGCGATGGCATTGCTCTTTTGAAACCACAAATCCCGCCTCCAGTGACACACCTCCTCCAACAAAGGCACTCCTCCTAATCCTTCCCAAATAGTTTCATCAACTGGGGACCAGTTATTCAAGATAAAATCCCATGTGGACCATTCAAATCGCCATATTTGTAAGAAGACCTGTCAAAGCGTTGAATAAAGAGAACACAGGGCAGATCCTGACAAAACTTCTGTGGTTTACTTTGGGGAGTAAAGACAGCAGGAGAAAGAAGGGCTGAAGGACACTTTGTTTCTGGGTTCTCCCATGATCTTTTAGTTTTGAGTTTAGATTTTTAGGTGTTCTTACTGAGCCTCAACACAGTCATGTAGAACAGAAAAAGGCAGCTGGGTGGGCATGGTGACATTTGCCCTGAGTACTCATGGCTGATAGTCTAATTAGATAGGAGAGATGTGGCACCTAGGCGCAGAGAAGCAGGAGCCATGGCAACCATCCCACTCTTTCCTATCAGTGAGGGCACAATACCTGAGTAGCTGTGCTACTTAGTCTTCATTGCTTATTCTATGGGGTTTATAATCACCATGGAAACCCACCTCTGAATGTGTCTATGAGGGTGTATCCAGAAATATTTAATGGAGGGAGGAAGTCTTACCCTGAATATGGCACCACTATTCATGGGCTGAAGTTTGAGATTGATTAAAAATGAGAAAGAAAGCTGAGCACTAGCACTAGGTATTAGTGCCTTATACCTCTTGACTGTGATGCAGTATGACGAGCTGTATTACTCCCCTGTAACCATGCCTTCCCCACCATGATGGACTCAACCATGAATTGTGAGCCCAATTAAACCCACCCTTTCTTAAGTTGCTCAAGTATTTTGTCACGGAAATGATAAAGGTAACTACTTCATCACCAATCTGTCACTTACATTCACACTCACACTTGTACACATGCATTCACACACACTCACACCCATTCACATATACACAGACACATACTCACACATTTGTACACACACACACACACACACACAGCTCTTTCTAGAGCAGCTGCTGGTAATTTCCCATAGTACATCCATCATGCTTTTTTTTATACACTTCCATTGGTAGAGATGTGTGTGTGTGTGCGTGTGTGTGTATGCATATGAACAACACACTACTACCCAGGCTGGTACTCATAAATTCAGCTAAGTTGACTTAGATCAGAAGCATCTTTCACTACTGCTTTTTATGTAGGTTTTGCGGATGGAAGTCTTGGCTTCATACTTTTGCTTGGCAAGTACTTTACTGCCACCCAAATCTACTCCTAACTAATTATACTAATTTGTTTCTGCATTGTGTGTGATTTTATGTACATGTGGCATTCAGAGGACAAATTTCAAGAGTCATTTCTCTTCTACAGGATCCCGGAAACTGAACTCAAGTTGACAAGATTGTTGACAAAATCCCTTACCCATGAGCCATTTTGTTACCCCAAGTTAGGATTCTTCTAAGAACACTTTGCTATAGTGAAGTATCTGGACATGATGAGACACCCCATCAGAAACAAGGAGTAACTTCTCTTGAAGACTTAACTCTACCCTTAGTATTAGTCCTCACTTGAGTAGCCACTTTCTGTGTTAACAACTTTGCTTCAGGTATGTTCACTCAGGAGTTTAATTTTTCTTCTGTGTGGGGAAAAAGACCAGCACACATTTTAATGCTTGTTTGGTACAGAGGGTAGAAACAGGTGGGGATAACTTCCAGTGGAGAGATTTAAGCTGGCAAGCCTGGAAACGTTGCACAAAGGAGACAGTACCTGGCAGGCCATTTCAAGTTTCCATCAACTGTCAGCAAAGTTCTTCTTTCCCCTGTGAAGGGTGGGGCAATGCTTTGGGAGGTTCATGTGTGTGTATTAACTTTGGCAGGGATGGGAGAGAGGACCAGTATTGCTCAGCTGGCAAATCTGCTTCTGTTTCTCCCAAGAACCATCACAATGTCAACTCAAGTACCTCCAGGGTGGAAGCAATAGCTGGAGATCTGCTACCTCCATGGGAAGGAGAATTTACTACTCCTTGTAAACAATCTGAGAGGCCCCAGGCCCTGGGCATGGCTTGCTTTGGTGTGTTCACAGCTGAGCGTTAGTGTCAGCTTAATGAATCATGCACCTTGAATCTCCCCCAGCAGAGAAAGAAATGGCTGGCACAAACAGCTGTTCCTCCATAAAAGGTTGAAACATCCTTATTTTCTCTACTGGGAATGACCATTTTTAGACAAAATAAGACACAGCTGTGATCTGAGTAATATCAACTTTTTGAAAGAGAGTAAGGCCCTAAGATAACACTTTGCTTTCCTTCACTGCTAAGCTACTTTCTCTCATCCACTCAGCTGTTTGTTGACTCTTAGTATCCTGGGTCTGAGCATATTCAGAGCCCCCACTGTTTATGATGATGACAGATTCCATGATGACAGTTAAGGTAGTCATAAATTCTCTAAAGATCAGGCCGTACTGGAGTTGCACTCCACTGAGCTGTGAAGATTTAAAGATAAAACATCTGAGTTTACTAAAGGTGTTGAAATATCAATAAACAATATTTTGGTAACACACAAGGGACTTTTTATTGTATTAATGGTTGTGTTAGTTAGGTTTCTATTGCTGTGACAAGCACCATGACTAAGGCAGCTTATACAAGAAAGTATAATAGGGCTTCCAGTTCCTAAGGACTAGCCTATGAGGGAAGAAAGAACAAAGACAATCAGAGCAGCAGGTAAGATCTCTCATCTTAATCCTCAAGCAGTAGAGAGAGAGCACACTGGGGATGGGTGCAGTCTTTTGAAATCTCAAAGACTGCCTCCAGTGACCACACCCCTTCCAATGAGATCACACCTATCAATCCTTCCTAAACAATTCCAATAATGAGGACCAAGGATTCAAACATAAGAGCCTATGGGGGACATCTTCATTCAAACTACCACAGTGGGAAATAGTAAAATAAGACTTTAGAATCAGTGCTTAGCTGTGGATTTCTGCATCTGCTTCCATCATTTACTGGATGAAGATTCCATGATGACAGTTAAGGTAGTCATAAATTCTTCACAGACCTTGAAAGAACAATACTGAATTTTGTATGGATAACCAGAACAGTCCTGTATAATAAAGGAACTTCTGGAGGCATCACCATCCCTGACTTCAAGCTCTACTCTAGAACTATAGTAATGAAAACAGCTTCGTATTGGTACAAAAACAGACAGGTGGACCAATGGAACTGAATTGAAGACCCTGATATTAATTCATACACCTATGAACACCTGAGTTTTGACAAAGAAAATAAAATTATACATTGGAAAGAAGAAAACATCTTCAACAAATGGTGCCGGCATAACTGGATATCAACATGTAGAAGAATGAAAATAGATCCATTTCTATCCCCATGCACAAAACTCAAGTCCAAGTGGATCAAAGATCTCAATGCTAATTCAGCCACACTGAATCTCATAGAAGAGAAAGTGGGAAGTAGCCTTGAATGCATTGACAAAGGAGACCACTTCCTGAATATAACATCAGTAGCACAGATACTTAGATTAACAATTCATAAATGGGACGTCCTGAAACTGAGAAGCTTCTGCAATGCACAGGACACAGTCAAAAAAATAAAATGGTAGCCTACAGAATGGG
Source organism: Ondatra zibethicus (assembly GCA_004026605.1). Lineage (NCBI taxonomy): Eukaryota > Metazoa > Chordata > Mammalia > Rodentia > Cricetidae > Ondatra > Ondatra zibethicus. Next base: position 107,286 of record PVIU01002688.1, on the reverse strand, counting down.
AAAATATCATCACCACCCCACATCTGACAGAGGGCTGATCTCCAAAATATACAAAGAACTCAAAAAACTTGACATCAAAATACTAAATAATCCAATTAAAAATGGGGTACATCTCTAAACAGAGACTTCTCAACAGAGGAATCGCAAATGGCCAAATGACGCTTAAGCAATTGCTCAACATCCTTAGCTAGCAGGTAAATGCAAATCAAAACATCTCTGAGATATCATCCTAAACCTGTCAGAATGGCTAAGATCAAAAACACTGATGACAGCTTATGCTGAAGAGGATGTGGAGTAAGGAAAACACTCCTCCATTGCTGGTGGGAGTGCAAACTTATACAGTCCCTTTGAAATTCAGTATGGTGGTTTCTTTAATTTATTTCAACAGGTAGGTAAAATTAATGTAATAGTATTAGACAGATGTACAATTTATCAGTTAACTGGAATCTGCTATTATCTTTTGCTATTAAAAGAATACTACACTAGCATGACCAAAACAAACCAACAAAACTGCATGTTCCCAACTAAATTATGAATAAAATGTAAGCAGTTAGTCTGTTTTGACCAAAACTAAATGATTTATGTTCATAAATTCTGATGTTATCTTGTGGTAATTCTTCCCACTGTTTTGAATTTTCTCAGGTTATATTAAAGTGTGTGCATTGGTCATTCAGGAATTATGGAAAGCTTGGAGATGGAAAAATGAGGGGTGGAGAGGGGAAGCAGGAGGAGATCAGGACAAAGGTGGAGAGTCAGGGAGACAGAGGAAAAGGTGAAAGTGAGAGATGAAGGGGCAGGAGGGTGGGCAAGAAAAGGATGGGCCGAGTGGAGGGAAGAAGAGGAAAAAGAGAAAATCTAGTGGAGGGGGGAAAGGATGAAGAGAGATGACAGGGTGAAGACAGAAGAGGAGAGGAGAATAGCAAAAGGAGTGTCAAAAAAAAAAAGATCTGGAAAACTATAGTAATCATGGCTCCACATGCCAATGGATTTGGGTTTTCCTGAGCTCTAGACAGGTAGTTCTGCTATCTATGATCAGTGGATACTCAGCTCCCTTAAGTTTTGGACTGGGAGCTAAACACATCCTCACTGTGACTCTGCATCCTGGGTATTTGGGTTTGACAATATTCATCTTACCACTTGTCCTGCTTTAGCTACTATTGTTTAGATGAGAGACAGACAGAGACACAGAGAGACAGGAAAGAAAGAGAGAGATAGAAATATAGAGCCACAGAGCCACAGACCAACAGAGACAGAGACATACATATACAAAGGCACAGACCAACAGAGAAAGAGAGAGACATATAGACACAGACCAATTGACACATACACAGAAACAGAGAGAAAGAGACAAAGAGAGAGATTCCCTCCGAAAAGAAAACTGCAAGTTATTCTAAGTAAAGGACATGTCAGCATCAGGCCTGGTTTGTTGCTTTTTGTTTATTTGTTTTTTTCTTTGTCAACCTGATACAAACTTAGATATCCCAGAAGAGATGGAATATTAATTGAGAAAATGCTTCCATCAGAGTGTGCGTACATTATTTTCTTAATTAATGGTTGATGTGGGAGGGTCCAGCCCTCTGTGCTCAGTGCCATCCCTGGAGAAGTAGGCCTAGGGTGTGGAAAATACCAGGCTAAGTAACCTGGATAAGGAAGCTAGTAAGCTGCGTACGCTGTGGCTTCTCGTGGTCCCTACCTTGAGCTCCTGCCCTTTCTTCCCCTAGTGATGGAGTGGGATTTGAGAGTTGTCGTAGGAAATAAAACTTTCCCTCTAAAAGTTGCTTTTGGTCGTGGCTTTTATCTCAGCAATGATAAGACAACTAAGATACCATCTGAGCATAGACACTTATGTGCCCTACATGGGCAGCATTTCAGGCACCTGGATGTCCTTCACCTTATTGTCAGAGACTGCACGTGTTTAATGTCTCTTAGTTATTCTAATATTTTTTAAGATTTATTTACTTATTATGTCTACAATGTTCTGCCTGCACATATGCATGCATGCCAGGAAGAGGGCACCACATTTCATTACAGATGGTTGTGAGTCACCGTGTGGTTGCTGAGAATTGAACTTAGGACCTCTGAAAGAACTGGCAGTGCTCTTAATCTCTGAAGCATCTCTTCAGCCCCAGCTATACTTTCTTAAAACTTCTCTCTCCCTCCTCTCTCTGCGTCCGTATGCAGTTGTGCTGTGATTGTCCACATGAATTTGCATGTGTTTTCACAAGTATTTGCATGTATGAGTGTAGGCAGAGGTCAGAAGAGGTTCTCATTACATGAGGCAAGGTTTCTTACTGTTCACTGCTGTCTTCTCCTTCTGATTCTTGGAAGTAAGTTATCAATCTATATGCCTCAAGTATTGTCACAAGTGGACAACATCAATGGTGCTCTCAAGTATAATTATTTTTGTCGGTCCACAAATCAGGAGCAATGATTGAACACTAGTAAAATACCAGAGTCTACAGTTGTTACAAAGGTTTTGGAAGCCTTCAAATTGACACTTGATTCAAAAGGCTATCTTTGTTTATTTGAAGCTGCTATTTGTTCTCTCATAAGGAGATGATTTATACTGGTTTTCAGTTTCCCATTATCTATGAACCTTAGTCTAGGTTCTAATGACATAAACTAGTGCCTGGGAATTATGAATTCTACCCTCAGAGAATGGCTCCTTTAATTACAATGACAGACCCTGGAACTGTTCCCAGGCTTTGACTCATAATCTAGGGCGTCTTTGAATGTTATATAGTCATCAGCTACCCACCACAAAGCTATTATAGTCTATTCAAATCACCCAAAGATGGATGAACTTACCACCTAAAGAATAGCAAAAGCAGCTGTGGATGGAGATGCTGGCCAAAATCTAGAGTATGTGGTTCCTGTGACATTATGATAAGAAATAGACTGTCATCCAAAATTGAGGTAAATGCTGTTAAGACTTCATGGCACAGGTGCTTTGTGAAATTCAAGTCCTCTTATCTGGTCATAACAATTGAATAGAAAGAATCAGGTGATGGAATCCAAAACCCAAACCATGTACTTAATTCAACACATATTGCTTTGTGTCTAACTGTAGGCTTCACACAATTCGAGGTACTCAAGTTCCAATTTTTGACGGGACGATGGAGTGTCACTGAATGATGAGACTAATTATCCAGATGGAGTCATGGAGAATTTGGGGCAGAACTAGAACAGGCTATTGCCACAGGAGTGTTATAGCCACGTTAGAAGAGGGAAGGAGGGGTGCAGGAAGGACATAAATGGAAGTGAGATAGGAGTCAGCTGAAGAGAGATCAAGTTAGTGTGACATGCAAGGAAGAGTGCAAAGTTAGAGGAGAATAACATAGGCAGACAGTGCCCTGGCAACTGTGGGTGCCATGCCCAGAACACTCAGGGTCCATGAAAGTGCCGTGTCTTCCTTAGCATAAGCACCCTCTTTGGTAAGATGCCATGACTTTTTGTACATAAATAAACAAAATAAGGCATGGAAAGATGGTTCAGTGGGTAAAACAGTTACCTCACACTCATGATGATCTGAGTTTTGGTCCCCAGAATGCAAATAATGATGGATATAATAGCACATCTATAACTCCAGTGTTCCTATGACCAGATGAGAAGTTGAAACATGACAGTTCCCTGAAACCTGCAATCCAGCAAGCCTGACACACAGAGCAGAGAACAAGAGACCCCATGCCAAACAAGATGGAAAGCTTGGACCCACATTTAAGGTTGTCCTCTGATTTCACATACACCCCACGGCACCCTGTTTTGTAGTACGTTTCTCCAAACTGAACCATTCCCTCTAGGAGGATGGGAGAGGCTTGCGTGACTTCCAAGATAAACCAATATCACATGTTTGAGAAGCAAAAACTTGCTGAGAGATCACTGAATCTTCAGGGCTCCTTGCAGCTGATATAGGGATCTCCAGGATGCAGCTTTCCTAAGCTATCACCTGTTGGTGTGGGCTTTTGAAACCTCAAAGTCTACCCCCAGTGACATATTCGTCCAACAAGGCCACATCTTCTAATCCTTTCAAAAAGTACTACTGGTGATTAAACTTTCAAATATATAGTGATTTTAGGGACCATTGTTATTTAAACCACTATAAATATAATCCTTTGACCTACCTTTAGATCCATTGGATAACTCTTATGCCTGTATGTGTGTGTGTGTGTGTGTGTGGCTGTGTGGATGTGTGTATCTTGTGTCTCCCCAGGAAAAGCTTACTATAGCACACCCCCACAAGAACATGGGATGACTACATGTGTGCGTTTTGTGACCCCAGGAAAAGCTTGTTATACCACATGACCCACAAGAACATGTGAGTGCCCACACTGACAATTACACACAAAGAGAGTTAATATCATAATATTCCTCCTATATACCTAAATATACACAGGAAAAATTGCAACATATAATCATAGTTGCTAAAATAGGAAACTAAATCTTATGTAGATTAATGGACTTTAGAACTAGAAACGGCTTTGCACACAGACCTTAAATTTCAGCTGGGGAAAGAAAGGCTCTATATTCCCAATAAAATTATAAGCCATGAAGGGTTCTGTAAAATAAGAAATGAGGTGGAATTTTGATAACAATATAAAATATCCCCAAAACTTTTGATCATTGATAGAGCCAGAAATTAAAAAAAATTAAGATTAGGCCAACTAATACTTAAAAATATATCTTAAAGAAGTGTTCAATGATACTATAAGAGAAGAGATTATTTCTAAATAATTATCTTAAAGCAAGAAATGAGATAAGTTAACATCAGTGACTTTAGGATGGTGGAGCCTTATCAAAAGGGAGAGCTTAATAATATTCTTTTCTTATTTAAAATGTTTGTATCTGTCGACTGAGCTACTGTACAACAGTTCAAAAGTATGAGATACAGAAAGAATGAAAGCTAGTAAAAATCATTATTAAAACTGATTATTCACATTTTAAGAATGAATAATAAAACCATCTGTATGTTTTCAGCAACTTCTCCAACACAACACATATAGACATTTCACATACACAGTACAACCATGACACACAGCATATAAGACACAAAAAACAGATGCATATACAACACAATATACACCACACATGGTACAGATGATATAATACACACATGCACAAGCAAATATATTCATGCAAAAAATTTTTATGTATTATGTTGGTCATGTGTCTTCCCTACCATGTTCCCTATCACCACAAGATGCTAGTTTACTAGCATCAGGAGGCAGAGGCAGGTGGTCTGTGAGTTCAAAACCAGCCTGGTCTACAAGAACAGTTCCAGGATAGGCTCCAAAGCTACAGAGAAACCCTGTCTCTAAAAACCAAGGTAAGAGGCTAGTTTGTTGAATTCTCTCTGTTTCAATAAGATGCCTTGACTAAAACGACTCAAGATTGCACTGCTCTTACAGCTAACAGCGCTGTGCTCATCTTCTCTGCGAATGTGAGTAAGTAGCAAAGGTTATGTGTATCTCCAGTGCATGGAAGTATAGACAGAAAATGCCTTGGTTTGAATTCTAGGCACCTGTCTACTGCCTGACCCTTTTCTGTGCCCACACACTCACCATCATTGTACTTTCTCTTTAAGACTTTAAGAAACAAACAGGCAAAGGGGAGTGGACCACTCACAAGAGACTCTATTAATAAAGCCAGGCTTAGTGTGCATGCCTATAATCCTAGTACTGGAGAAGACAAGGCAGGAAGACCCAGTACAGACTAGCCCAGGCTGAATGGTAAAGACTGTATCTAAAATGAAAGGAGAGGGGGCATAGGGAGGATAGGCATGCTGAGGTCTTGATACATAAGCAAATGGGGGCCTTAAATCGTTAATTCCTTTTTTAAAACTTTATTTATTTATTTATTTTTTTACACAGAATTCCTATAAGGATAAGTAAGTTCCATTTTCTACAAAGCCTGAGTTCCATCCCCAGGAACCACACAGAAGAAGAACAGAACTGAGTCTTGCAGAACCCCTATAAAATACAAAATATTTCCTAAAATCAAGCTCAAGTTTCAGGCCAGGAGAAGCCTCACTTAGATTTGTTGATTAGGGGAGCCAAACACAGGCTATTGTTGCCCTTGGTTGCCTCCCACATCTTGAAGGTAAGACCCTGTCAAAATAGCACATACTTTGGACACAGGACTTGGAGAATTTTAGCTGGAACTGACCTGTAAGTCACCTACCTGAGAACCAGGTTTCATAGTATTGGAAGAGAGAGCTGAATGATTATAAGAACCAGTATGTCTGCTCAGAGACAGCACCATTTATATATCCCTGGAAAACCACATTCATTAAATCTAGAAAGTTTGGTTGCCTAAACAAAACTTGTATGACAACAACAATTGGCAAGCTAAGATGTGGGGGGAACCTCACAAGGTTTCAACTCTAGATGAAGAGCTACTTCCTCTAGATTAAATGGCTGCTGAGAGAGGGAGACTCAGTCTTCTCCAGAGATGAATCTCTTGTAGGTTATCCAATCCCAAGTGGGCATGCTCACATTATGACTATCACTAATGTGTGTGTGTGTGTGTGTTTAAAGGAAAAGAGACCATGAATTTGAGAGGGAGTGTACAGAAGTTGTATGAAGCATAAAACATACAACAAATTTCATACTTACATGTGAAATTTTCAGAAAGTTATTTTTAGTTAAAAGAAAAAAGGAGAAAGAAAAAGGAAAACTTGCAATGAGTTTTCCATGGGAAGAGAGGAAAATCTTCAAGAGTGTGCCCAGAGTCTGCCAGAGGAAGGGCTTTGCGGACCATGCTTTCCAGAACCACGACTGCCTGGCAGTTTGTTTCACACAGTAAGTGTAGCAGATCCGTGGGCCGTGAAAGATGGTAAGGACAGCCTCTGCCATGACCTTTCCTAGGTTCCTCCAGGGGCGGGGAGAAAGAGTTTTTAAAAAACAGTGTAAGAAAGGCTCTACTCTACTAAAAACTTCAGTGACATTCAAGAAAGTTAATGAAGAGGCTGGGAGTGAGCATACAGGATGGAGTTTGCTATCATGGATGAAGCAGTTTTAGAACCAGGATTGCATAAACTGGATGTGAAGGTACATGTGTAGTCCCAGTGTTGAGGAAGTCAGGATACGAGGATCAAAAGTTCAAAGTCATCCTCATCTACAAAGAGAATTTGCAGCCAACATGGGCTACATGGAATTTTTCAAAATAAACTAACAAAAAAACTGATGAATATTATGGGAGGTCCTGAAACTACTGTTATGCCTCAGTCGCAAGACCCCCTCCCGACCCCCCCCCCCGCCCAGCAAAATCATATGAAGCCGACTTCTGATGCAGTTACATAAGGTTTCTTTATTGTATTGTTCTACAGGCTTTGCAAGCCGGGCCCTTGTGCCATGCACCGACAAAGCGCGGTTGAATGAGAAAAGGCCCCCGAGTTTACAGTGAAGCGGGGTCTTTAAAGGGAAAAACCTCAAGCAGGGAGTTAGATGCCTTGGTGTTACTATATTGGGTAGGGGGATAGTTGGCTCTAATTCAAGGGGAATTTTTGTAACTTTCCACAAAACCATCCAGTAACAGTAAAAACAAAACAAAACAAAAAACAAAAACAAATGACAAACAAAAACAAACAAAACAAAAACAAAAATAAACTTGTTTGTCCAGCGGTCCTCAAGTCTCTGGGCAGCCAGGCAGTTTGGGGCCCCCTTGTGGCTTTTCTCTGCACTCACAGGTAAATGGGGTAGGACGCCAGGAGTGTGGTGCCTGCTAGGTTAGATTTTCACAAAGATGGGGCCATGGCTTTCGTCTTGTCTTTTCACCACTTAAAAATCATAGATGTGGTGATGTGTGCTCCCAGACCTGGGAAGGTGGGGATAGGCAGGCCTTTGGCACTTGCTGGCCAGTCAACCTAACCTAATTAGTGAGATGCAGGCCAGTGAGAAATCCTGCTCAAAGGATGTAGATGTGGTTCCTAAAGATGACACAAAGGTTGACTTCTGTTGTGCACACTTATACACATATGAACACATGTATCCCTCCACGTGTGAACATATACATACATACAGACATGCATGCATGTAGATATGCATACATTAAAATTGGGGAAGAAAAGAAAGGTAACCAAAACCATTTTTGTGCATGAAGAGCCATTTAGATCCCATTCCTCTTCTCACTTCCCTCCCATTTTCTTTCACTGATGCTTGCTGTCTGCCATCATGCTGTCTCTGACTTTCCTTGCTGCATGTGCTGCCGGTGGCATCTGCTTGGTGACTGCAGTATCACTCATGACACATGCAAACACTCATCTTGAATATTTGTGGTCATCTTATAATAAATGGTAAGTGCTGGGGAAACTGCCCTCCTCCCACTATCAAATGAACCTACTGCTAGACAAATATTTGAAATCTAAATTTAGTATCTGGGAGGCAGCGATTCTGGAAACTATCAATAGGAAGATATCAAAATATTGTCTCCCAGATATTAAAATATAAAGAAAAATAGTCGAAAACAACCATTTGGGGGGAGGGTTTGAGGCACAACCAGGGACAGAGAAGAGAATGAAAGGACACTATTTTAGAAACCCCACTGAGATCTTGATGAGGATGGGGTGGATTTCCTGAAACTTACAGCCTACTGCTAGCACCTGCCGTTATCCATCTTGTTCAGAGACAATTTTCCTCTAAAAGCTACAGTCCAGAGTGCCAGAGAACATGGACTCAGTTTGGCTTGGAGGCCAAATACCCCTGTTCCCACTCTAAGCAAACATGGCCGTTTCAGGAGGGGATGATGCACAGAAAAGCCTTCGTGAGTCCATGTTCACAGAAGCACAAACCATCTGACGACTGGCTGATCAGAAAGCATTTGTTTTCATTTCTGTCTTTGAGTGGACATATACATGAATGGCTTTCATCGTGCTTCTGTCATTTGCAGATGGCATTATACATTGTCCCTGTCTCTGCACCGTCCTTCCTCATCTGCCCATGTTGCTGGTCTCCTTTCTTCCAAAGACAGCCCCTCCTCTGCTTCTGTGATACACACACCCCATGCTCTCTCCTGTTTCTCTGCTTCCTTTCCTCTCATGTTCCCATTCTATTTCTACATAGTGCATAGAAAAAATATAAATACACAGATATGAGTTTATGACTAAATATTTAATTTTTCTGCATTATCTCTATATATTTAAATGTATTTGTATAGGCACACATGCATAGACATATATTTACATGATTCTATGTGTTTTACTCTTTATTTATAAACACATGTATAGATATAACTTTGACTATAGATATTTTGTTCTTTTCCTATTTATTTTATGTGTTTAACTATATGTATAGGTATTCATACTTGCAAAAATATATACTTCCAAATATATTAAATCTACAAAAGTATAAGAAAATATGTAAATAAAAATAAATATATTTGTACTTATAAGTACATATTTGATTATACTATGTGTATGAATATATGCAAAATATATACATGTAGGTAAATATGGCTATAAATATACTATGTTTATGTTTTTATATTCTTAGCTTTCTATGCTGGCTACTTTTATGTCAACTTGACACAAGCTAGAGTCATCAAAGAGGAGGTAGCCTCAGTTGAGAAAATGCCTCCATATGATCCCAGACTAGGGTATTTTCTTAATTAATAATTGATGGGGGAAGTCTTAGCCCATTGTGGGTGGTGTCATTCCTTTGCTGGTAGTCCAGGGACCTAAGAAAAAAGCAGGCTGAGCAAGCCATAGGGAGCAAGCCAGTAGCAATATCCCTACATGGCCCCTGTGTCAGGTTCAGACTCAAGGTTGCTGCACTGCTTGAGTTCATGCCCTTGCTGCTTTTGATAATGAACTGTGGCGTGTGGCACTGGGAGTAAAATGAACCCTTTCTTCACCAAGTTAGGTTGTACCCTGCAATGGTAGCTGAACTTGGTAATTTGTAAGAGTCACCCGGGTAGTACTGGTGTTGTTTTTCTGCCCATACAGTGGCCTCACCTGAGCCTACTGATGTTTCGGTTGGTGATCGTGGCTCCACAGTTACAGGCCTGCTTCTCAGGCAGTATCTGGAGTGACTTTCATGCCCCACTGTATGTGTCTCTGGCCTCTGCCAGCAAATAAAGTTTTTAACTAAATCCTTATTATTGTATTTACCAATAAAAACTCAGGTGCCAGAGGCTGGGCTGAAAACCTGCTAGCTCAGAGAAGTTGAGGAACAACTAGGTGACTTTCCCTCTTCATTGACAACTCAGAAAGAGCATACCCCTCAGCTATTCCAAACCAAAAAATATAGCCACATTCGAAGTCCCTTCCGACTACATGCTGTGCATCTCTCTATCTATCTTTCAGACTCCCCCTGATTCTCTGTGATTAATTCTTGTCAACTAGTTGCTGGCTCCTCCTGACTCAAGGTTGATTTTTATTTAATTGATGAAAATACAAATTCAGGATTCACAGTGTGATTGAATATCCTACAATATACTGGGGTTTGAAGACATGGAAGGATTATGAAAAGCAAGTGAGGATTAGCAGTATGAGACCAGGACAGAAACTGCAGAGGGTACATTCTCAGTAGCAGTTACACCCTAGGATTGAAGGCATAGACTGAGGCTTGGCACTGTGAACAGGCTACTGGTGAAAGGGCTGCCCAGTTTCAGCAGAGATCTCAGCATTTTGGAGATGCCAGTAGAATGGATTGAGCACCAAGGACAGCAGTAGTTGTGGAGAGGAGGATGCCAAAGCCTGGAAGACAAGCTGTGTATGCTGTAGGGGGTGGAACAAGAGATGTGATCCAAAGTTTTGGAGGAGCCTAGAGATCATGATGTTTAGATATTAGACATTGAGTTTGGTTTTGCTTTGTTCGGATAGTAACTGTGTTGTGCTTCTCCCTTCTTGAAGTAAGAAGGTACTTAACTTAATTTTGATTTTTACAGGATCCCACAGTTGAGAGACTGACGGATGGGGGAAGGGTCCAGTCCATTTTGGTGGTACCACTTCTGGGCTGGTGGTCCTGAGTGCAATAAGAAAGCAGACTGAGCAAGCCATGGGAAACAAACAAGTAAGCAACACTCCTCCATGGCTTCTACATCAGCTTCTGATTCAAGGTAGGTTTCTGCCCTGTTTGAGATCCTGTCCCCACTGCTTCTGATGATGAACTGTTATATGGAACTGTGAGAGAAATCAACCCTTTCTCCAACTTACCGTTGGTCATGGCATTTCATCACAACAATAATAATCCTAACTAACACACTCTCGCTGTGTGTATAAAACTAACTCTAGATTGTATATGAGAGAAAACATACGATGTTTCTCTCTCTGAGGATAGGTCATTTTGGTTCACATGGTGACCTCCAGTTCTGTTTACTGCAAAGGGTATAATTTTACGTTTCTTTACACAGAATAAAATTGTATTGTGTACGTTTACCATATTTTCTTTATCCTCCTGTGTGTTGATGGACAACCAGGGTGCTTCCATATACTTGTTGCTGTATAGTTCTGTAGTAAACACAGATGTATAGTAACTCTGTAGAGTGTTTTGCGCATACTCCTGAGGGCTCAGACCATAGTTCTAGTTTCAGTGTTTTATTTTCACAGACCCCTGTTCTGATTTTCATTACCATCCTCCACTCTAGGACCGAAAAGCTGTATAAAAATTTTCAGCTTCTATTCATACAAATATAATTCCTATTTACTCTAAAATTTGAACAAGATAAATCCTGAAAACTCATTTATATTTTAAGCAGAAGATGAAATGCTTCCTCTTCTAATAACTATATTGTTTATAGCCCCTCATAACATGGGAGACAGATTTCAAGGATGAACCTTAATGATCCCTGCTTCCTGGCATCAATGTCCTTGTAAAGTCCCTTCTCCTTGAGTAGCTGGCTTATAACCAAGAGGATACAACTCCAAAGGAGCACTGGTTCAAAGATAAGCTAAGAAAAGAACATGGCTTCGCTTATGCCAGCACTGAAAACTTAGCTGGAGCCAGCTGCTATGGCAGAGAAGCCCAGATGTCACGGAACTGGGGATGGTTCTTGGCCAATTGTCAGTGAAGAATTAAAGTCCTAAATCCTGTCACTGACATGGAATTTAAACCTTGCCAACTACATGGTGAGCTTGGAAGGGAATGCTTCTCTAGGCAGGCCTTGAGAGAAGAGGACAGACTCCCTGCCAAGGACTTGCTTGCAGTCTTCTAAGAAATTATAAATCAGAGACTCCGGCCAAACATGGCTCAGATTCCAGCTCAGAAACTTGGAGATAATAAACGTGTGCTTTGATTTAAGCTGTTCAGCTTTGGGGTGATTTGTTCCTTAGCAAGAGAGAACACAGACACGAGACTTGATTGTCGAAGTTTCTTTTCCAACACTCCCTGGAGTTTGCAAGCTCAGAGACCTTCACCTTCTCCCTGTTGTCTCCTCTTTGCTTGGTCCAGCTAATGTTGAATGTTTCCGACATAGATACTGAGAGTCAGTTTCCCAGGAACAACAACACGCTTCAGAAGACTCGTTCTGATTAAACATGATGTTCAATTTTTATACACAGTCTTCCAGGTCCCAGTCTGCCCAAAGAGCAGAGCAGTGATACTGGATCACAACACTACAAAGCTACATTGATTGATGGAGTAACTTTTATCTATTGTTTTCAGAGTATATTTTTCTGTTAAATTTTTCAAATTAATTTTTACAAATTACTTTGTAATCTGCACATAGACTATATCATTAATTTCCTTTATATCTATATGTACATTCATCTCAATTTTCTTCCATATTTTCTGTATTTATTATGGCAAGACTGAAACAAATGTGATTGATGCAGCAAAAGGTCAGAGATCTGCCCCACAAAAGAAAAATTAAAGCCTTGTATTTCAAAATCAAATAAAAATCAGTAAATGACCTTTATTTCTTTTGTAACTCATATACTTTCTTTTGTTTTAGTAGAAAAAGATGAGCATATTCAGAAGCATGGACTTGATGGGTTACCCAGTTTCACTTTTTCTTAAAAACAAAACCAAACCCTAATATAATCAAGTTGCAAGGAGAAATGGATAAAATGGCTAATCTGGCTCACAGATTAAAGGTCTCAGTCTGTAGTCCACATGCCCTACTGCATGGTAGGAAATTATGGCAAAACAAAACCACCACCATATTGGTAAGTGAAAAGAGGACAGGATCAGGTTCCAATAATCTTATTAGAGGGCACACATTCAATGACCTAAAGACATCCCACTAGGTCTCATCTCTTAATGTTTCTACTCTTTGTTAATGGAACCCTTCTTGGAACCAGGTCTTCACCATGAGGTGTTTGGATAAACACCAAAGAGTCAAATGGTAGTGAAATAGTGGCTTACTTCCTATTCTATTTTATTCCATCCTATTCCATTCCATTATCTATCTATCTATCTATCTATCTATCTATCTATCTATCTATCTATCTATCTATCTATCATCTATCTATCTTTTAATATCTCTCCTCTCTCTGTCTCTCTGTTTCTCTCGTGTGTGTGTGTGTGTGTGTGTGTGTGTGTGTGTGTGTGTGTGTGTGATTTATTAAATTGTCTTCTAGGATGAAATCCAGTAATGTCTGCCTTGACACAGGAGAGGTTGACAATCTGGTAATTTTTTGGTTCACAAGACTGAATGTCTCAGCATTCCCAACCTGGCCTTGGAGATGGACAATTCTGGAGTGCTGTTGGTCTTTAGTCTACACTGGAATTCCAAGAGAAATCCATTCTAATACTGGTGAAGGAATGCTTCAGCTATCAGATAGATAAAATTACCAGTGAGAATTCGGGCAAGCAGGCAAAAAGCAAAGTTTCTTTCTTCCTATATCCTTTTCTCTGGACCTCCTCCACAAGGTGTCACCCAGATTTTGGCTGGGTCCTCCTGCTTCAAATAATCTGATACAAATTAATCCCTCACAGGAGCACCCAGCATCATGTGTTTTGATCAATTCCAGATTCACTGGAGCCAACAACCAAGATCAGCCATAGCTGTCTCTCCTTGAACCTGGAATTCGTTGATTCAACTAGGCTGAAAGGCCACCGACTCCTAGTGCCTTTTTCATCTTATTTCTGCTTCTCCATAACTGGGATTATAGGCACCATGTTGTTGATCCTGGCTTTTGCCTGAGGATGGAATGTAAGTCTCTGTGTTTACTTGGTAAACACTTCACTGACTGAGCCATATCTATATCCCATATTGTTTCTTCAATTAAAAAGAAATGTACTATATGTTACTTTCAAAATTCTTATCTGTTAAGCAGTATTTTTTTTAAAAAATTACCACTCTTCTAGTCAGTATTATACAAGAGTCTGATAGCTTCTCATTCTTTGACTCTTATAATTTTATTTTAATTAACTCTTCAATTTTCTAAGATAATCTTCTATAGGCCACACTGGCCTCCAACTTATTAAGGAAGCCAGGAAGAAGTTAAGTCTATAAACATGTTCTCAATGATCATTTTTTTTGTTTAAATTCTTTCATTGATCAGTGCTTCTGTAAAGTAAGTAAAATAAATTGCTAGGAAAACAAAATTTCCAGGAAGGATATGCAAATGGAAGACTAATGTTTTTCATTATACAAATCAATAATTGTCATTGAATTGCTGCTTAGTTTCTCAATTCTCAATTTTCATGTTTACCACAGTCTGAAAACAAACAGTTCTGAGGATGATATAAAGGCACAGTCCACATTTTGAATTGTTGTATTCTAGAGGGACATCTTCAACGTTGAAGACAAATCTTTTTGTGAGTGTCTGAAGAATTATGTGACTTTACCAATCAACTGTATGTGGCAAGAGCAGATGGTCCAGTAAAGGCTATAATGTGGAAGCAGGAAAGAATATTGAGGAGACAGTTCAGTGTCAAGTTGGAGAACATATATTCAATTCCCAGAACCCATGTTAAAATAATCAGACAACAGTAAAAAGCCAAGCATGGTGACATGTAGCTGTAATCCCGGAGCAGTCTGTCCTACTTATTAAGGTCCAGACTGGCACTTGAATAACATCCAGTGTTGACCTCTATCCTCTACATGCATGCAGATAGAGGTCAACAGACACACACACCTTGGCACTGACTCCATCACTGTAATGCTAACATTTTGACCTATTTTACTTTAAGAATTTAAATTTCTCAAAACATGAAAATGTAAAGTGAGACTTGATCCCAGTTAGGAGACCTCAAAGATCCTTTGCTCAGGGAGGAAATAATGTTACCGATGCTGCCATATAGGAGGGTGAAGCTGGGAACAACGAGGAATACTGAATCCTAATTATAGCCTATAACTTTGAGTTAGAAAGCATATTTTTCTCCAAAGAGGTTTGATTTATAAACTTTATTATCCTTCCCCATGCCTCATCTGTATGAGGCTTGTGGAGGTGATATGTAGATGTTGCATTGTAAGTGAACTTCAACGCTCTTTAACTCTGCGTTGCAGTGGTTACACCACATCTTCTATGTATACTTAGGTAGTAACTTCTCTCACAACCTAAAAGCATACATTCTTCCTAATTGCTAAATGTGAGAAAATTTTAAAAAGATGGAAATTTGGAAGCAATACAAATCAAATGCAAATGGAAAAAGTTCTGCATGGATGTGATTTAATTTTCAGAACTACCTTGTGTGCTTTTTAGATACAAACAGCCCTAAACACACTTCTGAATGGTGTTTTTGTTGCATATAAATTCTCTTTTAAGCAGGGATGTGGTGAGCTAATGGTTTTCTTTATCAGTGTTTAGGATTGGATTATACTGCAAAGATAAATTTAGGTCTCTGAATGCAAAAAACTCAGTAAATCACACAGAAATAAGTGTTACTTATGCATGGGGGGTGTTACTTCCATAAATCCTTCTTTGTAAATGTAATGACAGACTAGTTCTCCCTTGGAGTTTCTTGGAACACTTTCACAAGGTCTTGTTAACTTATGTTTTATGATTAAATGAAGAAATACTTATGGGAGCTAAGAAATGAGAAGAATGACCTTGCCTTCATAGTGGATCCTATGATTCCAGAATATAAACAACATTGAAAGAGGTAGCCTAGATTTTGTAGATTGAAAAGTGGAGAAACAAAGAGAAAATTCACGAATTGGCAGAGAAGTCAATATCCAATCTTGAAAATATGGCCAACATTTTTCACCTCAATTTATTTTTTACAATATATAATATATATTACGGTTAAGACGTGTTGATAGAATTCACATTATGTCAGATCTATGTTAGACATTCCCTTTGGAATCCTACCTGAAGATTAAAATGTAAGATGAATGTGCCTGTATTTAGAATAATTCATGTAGCTTAACTTTTCCTTAAAGTAAGACCTGACATAATTCAAATACGTATTAGACAATTAGAAAATGGATTGAATGAATGCTCGGTCCAGTCAGGATACTCTAATAAAGTATCATCAATTGAATAAGCCTATAAATAACTGTTAGAGTTCAGGGCACACCTACCTATCTGTAAAGCAAAGGGCAAACCTGTGAACCTCTAACTTCCTGACAAACTCCCCTGGGTCCATAGACCTCAGGGTATCAGGCTGACAACACAACATTTATTCTTTGTATTCCCTCCTCCTTCTGTAGCCCAGAAATCATCAACAGCCTGGGTACATGATAACAAAAAAGCCACCTTCCTCTGAGACCTGTGAGAAGGGACCCCAGTCTCTCTCATTGGCAAGAACTATCCCCAGCGCTCTTACTATGCTTTTGTCTTCTCTGGTATTAATAACCCTTCCAGTTAATCTCTTACTCAAAAGGATGATACACTAAAAGTCCTCCTTGAAACCCATGCCTTTCAATAACAGGATTTATTTTTACAGTTCTAGAGAGCTAAAAATTTCAAGATCAATTCAGGAACAAATTTAATGCCCTGAGGGTACATGTTCCAGTTGACAGATGATACGTTCTATATCCTCATTTTATAAGGGGACAAAGCTGCTGTCTGAGGCCTTTAATAAGAACCCATATACTCATCATAGCCTACCTACTTCTGCAAAGTTCCATCTACTGATTCCATTAGTGGTTAGGATTTAAACCCACAGCCAATTCTCAGACACCTGTATGGGGACAAGAATAATTAGACCATAGTGTTCTACCCCTAGTCCTCCCCATACCATGTACTTCAGAAATCAAAACTCCATCCTTTCTGTCCCAGTGTCCAAAATGGCCTTGTTTCAGCATCATCTACAATGTCCACAGTCTTAAATAATGTCATTCAAATTATATACAGGAGAAATTCAAGGTCAACTGTGTCCTGGGACTCACAACTCTTGAGTTTTTAAACCAAACAAGCTACATGCTTCATATACAGCAGTGACCCAAGTGTGGGATAGCACCTTCTAATTTCTGTTTTTGGGTTGGGGATCTCTCTTGTCTCTCTTTTTTTATAAATGAGAAAATCATTCCTTTTCCAAAGATAAGAAGAAAATAGTGGCTTACTGCAGGTAAGCCCAGACCTCAGAGTCTTGAGAAAAATGACTATCCAAGCATGGTGATTATTTCTTCATGGACAAAAGATTTATTTTCACAGGAAAATGAATTCAGCAATGATTCATGTGGCATTTTCCACTGAGCTTTCTGAAGCACATGTTTTTCACCATATTTGGTCAATCCTACCAATGTCCTTAGGCCAGTGGGGAGAAGAGAGAAAATGAGAAATTTTCATTCAACCCATTACATTAAAAAGAGAATTTTATAGTAAGATACCAGTGCTTATTTTAAGTTACTTTCTTTAGAAGATATGATCTAAACCCTAATTTCAATTTTCTTCCTTGTGAATGTTAACTGGCAAGCATGCCTGGCTAGGTTCCCCATAAGAAGAGCTTAATAGGGGGAAAAGGTAACCTTTTTCTTGTCCCCAAGGTTTTGAGAAAAAGTAACAGTAAAGGAAGAAGAATGAAAAAGCCAGATAGCTGTCTCATATATACCCATGCAGGAAGACAAGGTAGAGTGTGACAGGGAGCACCAGCTTAAGCTGAGTTGGAATAAAATCAACAGTGGGAATAACCATGAAGCATATCTTACACTAGAGATCAAATCATGAGATTTAGAGAGCTAAAATATCTACATTTTTCTCTAACCAATGTCTGCAATATATATGGTCTGGAGATCTTAAGATTGGCATGAGGTTAAAAAAAACCCACATATTTTAAGTTCCTGAAGTGTGAGGAATATATAGTCAGAGTTCAGTGAATTACCCAGCAGGACAGAAAAGATGGTTCAGTGGTTAAGAGCCTGCATTGCTCTTGCAAAGGACTTGAGTTTATTCCCTCTACCCATGTGAGGTGCCTCACAATGACTTGTAAAATCCAGTTACATGGAATTGTGATACAACGTCATCTTCTGGCTTATGGGGGCACAGCATTTACATGCATGCGCGCGCACACACACACAGACACACACACACACACACAAGGATTCCACATACTTTCAAACAAAAAATAAATAAGAGAGAAAACAAAACAAAAAGGAAACAATTAACCTTTGCACAAATAAAGAGGTGAACATCAAAACAAGTAGGCAAAAGTTCAGTAATACGAAAAAAGCCCCCAAAAGGTCCACAAAAATGTGGATCAGTTCATATTGTGTTATAGAAGTACCCTGTGTCAAATACACATGACCAGCCTGGTGTGTGGTTGATATGCCCAGTCTGTGTCTGGGGATGTTTTCAACAGAGGTAACGTTTGAGCAAGACTTTGTGACACCAGTAACATTTAGTCGATATGGGAGGAGGGTGCTTTGCTCTCTCTAACATCTTATTCAAAAGTACTGAGGAGAACACGTACCACGCAGGCTTGGAGATGCTTAGAGAGTTTGTTGTAGCTGAAACATATGGAGCATGTATGCAAAAGTAGGGAATGATTTAGCTATTAGGTCTGAGGCAATGAGCCAGAAATATGAGCCTGTGTACTATTAAGTATTGAACAGTGAGCCATTTGATATTTCAGAGTTATAGGAGTTATGAGTATTAAGGGAGTTTACATAACAGGAAAAACTAATAAAGACAAAGTACTTGGTGAAGGTTTCATGGACCATGAGAGATTCAAGCATATGCCCTTGGTATTCTGATTCTTATGCATGCTGGCTTTTTCAATATCTGCTGAAATAAGTGGGCATTAGTTAAAGTATGAGGACTGGAGGTACTCGCCCAGGGATGCTCTGATGGACTTATGGGCTGAATACCTTGACTGAATCAGTTGCATTTATGTAAGGATGGGGAGGACCAGCCCAGGGATGTCCTGATGACTTTTATGCTGGACACCTTGAGTAATGCAGTTGTATGTGTGGTGAACTAGTTTTGTTGACAACTCCATCAATTTCCATTGGTAATTAATGAGTAGTTCTCATAAAAATAATTTTTTACACAGAACTCAGTTGGCTTCTCTCATTGTTTTTATTAATATTCCAGTAAGTGTTGTGATGTGGGTAGTGGTTGCCAAGAAAATTTCACCAGCATGCCTAGAGTAATTCAACACTTGCTCTATCTACAGTGTATATTTTAAGGAACACAGAGAGAGCACTGGTATTGATATCAGGGAATCTAACTTGCAGTTTATCAAGAACATAATTTAAAATATAACAGGAATGAGGATATAGCTCAGTTGGTAGAGTGCTTGCCAGCATGCCTGAAGGTCTGATCTTGAACACCACATTAACTTAGCATGACAGCACAGGCCTGTCATCCTAGCTCTTGGGAGGTGAAGGCAGAATAATCAAGAATTCAAAGTAATCTTTGGCTATATTATAAAACTGAGAGCAGCTTGGTCTAAAGGACACAACTTTAGGAAGAGACATAAAATGTGGAAAGATAGCTCAATTGTACAAGCATGAGGACCTGATTTCAAATCATCAGACTCTAGAGATAGCAGAGGCCTGGCAGTAATGGTAGTATAAATCTGCAGTTCTAATGATTCTAGAGACAGATGGGAGGAAGAGAAAAGAGCATCCCCCAAAATTCATAGGCTAAATAGCTTGGAGTAAGCAACAGTCAAGAGTAAAAGGACCCAGACTGAAACAAAATGGAAGGCAGCGATTGATACCAAAGGCTGTGCTCTTTTGTGACATTTGCATGCTGCAGTCACATGAACACACACATACACCAAATCATGCCTCACACATAGAAACAGAAAAAAGATAAGATAAGAGAAGATGTTCAGTATTTACCAAAGACAGTATGACCCCTGGTCCAGTTCACAAAAATACAAAGATATGGCTTTTTGTTTTCCTTTCCAGACTCTGAAACCTGAACTTTTCCTCAGCTCTTCAGTTTTCCATGTTTTCTACTAGGTGTTTTCTTCAGCATTGGGGCTTTTAAAATTCTTCCAGTTTCTTGAGGTAATCCAGGTAAAATTATGAGACAGGAAGTTACTGCACTTTCTCCAGGAACCTTTGATGGAGGTGGAGGTGCTTCCATTTGAAACAAAGCAAGGCTGGAACGTCAGAGAGGGACTCCATGGGAGCCAGCAAGGCCTCTGCTGCTGAGTGGCTGAAGTAAAGTATTTTTTTTAAAGACTTATTTATTAATTATGTATACAGGGTTCTTCCTGCATGTATGCCTTCAGGCCAGAAGAGGGCACCAGATCTCATTACTCATGGTTGTGAGCCGCCATGTGGTTGCTGGGAATTGAACTCAGGACCTCTGGAAGAGCAGTCAGTGCTTTTAACCTCTGAGCCATCTTTCCAGCCCCCATTAACTGAGACTTTAGCAGCTCCAGGTCTACATCACTCTAGTGGCAGATGCACATTGTTATTGCTGTTAAATGGTTTAGTTCTGAACTTCTGATATTATTAAATTTACCATATGCTTCACTCAAGCTCCTAAAATGTTTACTGCTGAGAAACACTGCAACAAAACCCATAATGATGAGATGAGGTATGGCTCAAAGCATTTGAATGTAAGGACCTGAGTTCCAGTCCCCAAATCCCCCCCCCCCCAAATTTAGTGTAGTATTGCTCACATCTATAATACCAATGCTCCTCTGGTGAGCCGGTAGTCAGACACAAGCAAATCATGAGAAATCAGACGCCAGATAAACACACTCAAGAAACAACAAAAGGAGGCCTGACTCAGACAAAGTTGAACAGGAAGACTGACACCCGTGTTGTCCTCTGACTTGCATATGCCTGTGGCACTCCCATAATGGCACACTTGTGACCTCATTCATTCATAGCCACATGCACACTCACATATACACACAAACTACACATGTGTACACATAACACAGATTACAAAGTAATTAAATAATCTAAGCAGTAATCATAATGATCATTAGCATGCAGGAACAGACAATCAGATAACAACACAGCTTCTAATGTAAACAGAGAATTTTACCTTTCAACGAGAGGTGCCAAAAAAGAAATGCTGAACTTGAATTGGGCCAAACATCTAGTTCTAGTTATCAGTAGACAATAAGTACAGAGTACAGAGAACACTCAGCAAATATAGATGATGAGAAACTCTGCCAACAAATGGCCAATTTCTTCAACAAATATATTATATGGATCTCTAAGATTGTTATGTAATAGGCATATTATTCAAGATGATGTGTTTATTTTGTTTTGACCAGTTCATATAATTGTGTGCAGACATGCCTAATTTAAAAGTGAACAGTATGCTTAATGCATTACTTAATTTACTTACTTCCAATTTAATATCTTATTATCTTTTAAGAAATGATTAAACTAACTTGAAGTCCAGCTAGCAAGATACACATTTTCTTATGCTACATTGAATTTTTACTACAACTCTTGAACAATATCCATATGTAGATAGAATAGAAAGTTTACAGAATTATAGGCTGTTATATATGAAGACACACAACTAAAGAAAAAATATTCTAAGGGTCATTGAAAGCTATTTTTTTAATGTCACAGCTGGAGATGGGGAGAAATGGTTAAATGGGTAAAGTGCATACCTTATAAAGACAAGGACCTGAGTTCAGTTCAAGCACACATGCAAAGAGGCATGGTGGCTCACAGTTGTCATCCAGCTCTGGGAAGGTGGATACAGGAGGATCCTGGAAGCTCATTGGTCAGTCAGCATAGTCAAAGTGGTGATGTTCAAGTGTAGTAAAAGACTATTTGATTGCAAAAAAAGATGAAGAATGATTGATAAAGACACTCAATGATGAACGCTGGACTACTTATGCAATTGTATGTGTGAGTGCACACATGCATATACATTTACATACTCATACACCATGGTTACAAACAAAGGCGATATTATAACTTTATCTATTAACAATTTAATAGTAGTGTTTCTAAGTATTTTAAACTTATTGTCTCCTAGACAAAGATTTTGCATACCTCTTAAAGCTTGATGGTAAGGAATTTATGTTATTACTGCCTTTTATATAACTGTAGTTCTCATATCAGGCCTGGGAATATTTGCTACAGTTTCTGGAATCTTTTGAATGGAAAAATTGAGCTCCCTTGATTGCAGCTATTATTGTATGATCCTTCTGAAAGCTAAGATTTTAGACCAGTGGGTTGTTGGCATTCATAGCACTTTGGATAGATGCTCCCAGCTTGTAATGCATAGAAATCAAGAACCAGCAGATAGTTTTAGTTTTGTAGTGGTCAGCTTTAATTGTCATTTTGATACAGCCTAGAATCACCTGAGAAAAGATTTTCATTGAGAGACTTTACATTGTATTCACCTGTGGACATGTCAGTGTGGAACTGTTCAATTAATTAATTAAGGGGAGACCCAGTCCACTCTGGGTGGCACCATCCCCTAAACAAGAAGTTTTGAACTGTATGAGAGTAGCATAGTCCAGGTGAACAAAAGTAAGCAAGCAACTGAAGGTGTGTGCATCTATTTCTGATTGTTTCTGACTGAAGGCATAATGTGACTAGCTGTTCAGGTTTCTTCTTGACTTTCTACAATAATGGATTGTAGACTGGAACTGTGCACAAAAACTTTAGTCCCCCCAAATTGCTTTTCATAGGACATTTTATCACAGCAACAAAAATAAATCTAAAGCAGTCTCAATTTCCTACAGTTTTGCACTCAAAAACCCTCATCAGAAATAGAAAAATATCAATTTATGCTAATCCCACCTTCTCTTTCCTCACTCGTTGTTCAAGTACCAGTGATTAGAGGAAAAAATAAAACAACTGACAAGAATAAGCAAGATAATGACAACAAATGGACCCTATAGTGAAATGCCCAGTCTCTGAATAGGAAAAACTTAGGCATGGTTATAATGAGACTGAAATTCTTATTCATGTAATTACCTATGTACAAATGATGCAGCTCTCTTTGCAATTACTGAGCCATGTGTCAGTGTGTACTGACTACAGCAGTTCCAATGAATGCATGTAATACCTATAAAGAGTGAGAAAAAAGGAGACAGAAACAGACAGCGCGAGAGTAAAGCTTCAAAGAACACTCTCCTGTTTAACAAATGTTTGCTATATGTGTTTGTTTCTATATATTTATTTACATATATGTATGTTTAAATTGCTAATGATTTTGTGTCCATGATGATTTTGTCTGTAGGTATGTCTGTGAACATAATGCATGTTTGATGCCTACAGAGGCCAGAAGAGGATGTCAGGTCCCATGAAACCAGAGTTTCAGGTAGTTGTGAGCTTCCAAGAGGTTGCTGGTAACCAAGCCTTGGTCCTGTGCAATAACAGCTAATATTCTTAATCACTGAGTCATCTCTCCAACTTCTGATGTGTGTATAATCTTTTATTATGCTCTATCTATTTATTTATCTATTTATCTATCCATTGTGTGTGTGTGTGCGTGCATGCATGCGTGCGCAGGCATGCACATACCAGACCATGCCTGTGAAGTCCAGAGGACAACTTGAAAAAGACAGGTATTGAATTCAGGTCATAAGGCAACAAATGCTTCTATCCTCTGTACCACATTTCCAACTCAGATATATATTTTTAAAGTTGAACTGATATATCTCTATTTTTACTAGTAAAATATGAGATATTTTTATTGCTAATAAAACTTTTAGATAAATTATCAAATATTTCATCTTTTAACTTTCGTAGAAACATTACTATTAAAATATTAAGTAGAATTCTAGAACCTTTTCTATACAGCCCATTATTTTTTATTTATATATGTAGGTATTTAGAAACACAGATGAACACATAAATTAAATCAGCACTTAAGATGTGTTTTATATAAGAATTAATAAAATGGAATGAACTTTCATATTTATTGTTAGAAAATATGAGGGTGACATTAGAAGTGCACACTACTATACCAGCCTTTTCATGCAAGTTCTGGGCACGGACCTTGGGTTTCATGCTTGTCAAGCATGAAAACAAAGCATCAAAACAATGATCATCTCTAAACTGGTCGGAACAGAGCAAAAGAACCATGGATTTATCTTATTACTTAGCTTTTCTAGGATCATGAACTGTATCCTCCTGGAAATTGGAAGCAGACAAGATCAACTGACAAAATTTGGGAGCCTGGGGGCGGGAGTAGAAGGAAGGAGAGAAGGGGAAGAGGTGGGGAGCAGGGGAGGGTTGGGGAGAGCTTGAGGGATGGGATAGTTGAGATGGAGGAAGGACAGATATGAAAGCAAGGAAAGAGATATGTTGATTGAGGGAGCCATTTTGGGGTTAGCAAGAAACCTGGCTCTAGAAAAATTCCCAGGAATCCACAAGGATGACCCCATCTAAGACTCTAAGCAATAATGGAGAGGGTGTCTGAACTGGCCTTGCCCTGTATTCAGACTGATGATTATTTTAAATAACACCACCACCAACAAAAGATGGAAACAGAGGCAGAGATCCACATTGGAGCACTGGACTGAGCTCCCAAAGTCCAGTTGAAGAGCTGAAGGAAGGAGAGTATGAGCAAGCAAGTCAAGACCATGATGGGTTCACCCACTGAGACAATGTTCCTGAGCTAATGGGTGCTCACAACTCCAACTGGACTGGGAATGAATGAGCATGGGATCAAAGTAGTCCCTCTGAATGTGGTTGACAGTTGGGGCAGACTCAGGGGCCAATGACAATGGCACTGGGATTTGTCTCAATTGCATGTACTGGCTTTTTGGGACCCTATTCTCTTTGGATGTATACCTTGCTGAAACTATGTTGTTGGGAGTGCCTTGGACTTTCCACAAGGCAGGGTGCCTTGTCCTCTCTCAAGATTGAAGGGGGTGAGGGGAAAGGTGTGTGGAGGGAATGAGAGTGGATTGGGAGGAAGTGGGAATTTGGATTGGTATTTTTTAAAGTAATAAAATAAAATAAGAGGCGGTTGGAGAGATGGCTCAGTGTTTAAGAGCACTGGCTGGTCTTCTAGAGGTCCTGAGTTCAATTCCCAGCAACCACATGGTGGCTCACAACCATCTGTAATGAGATCTGGTGTCCTCCTCTGGCATGTGGGCATACATGGAGGCAGAATGTTGTATGTATAATAAATAAATATTAAAATAATAATAATAATTAAAAAGGAAAAAAGAATTCAGCACACAAGGTGATCATGTGTATGAAGACAGAGAACAGCATTGCTTTTAGGATATAGTTTCAAGGTTCTGTTGGGTCAGAAATCACATATTTATAGAACTTTAACAGCATAAGCTGATCCAATAAAAATGTGTATGCTTCAGTAAAAAAAAAAAAAGAACCATGGATTTTTTCAATCAAAAGATGTTCATTCATTTGGAAATTGTTTCCTTCTTTTATGAATGCAAATGTGTGAAAATATTCTACCTTCTCTGAAAAAACTGTAGTGACATCTCACAGATGTCTTAGGCTGACTACAGACAAATAGATTGTTCTGTGGGGTTCTACCTCTATAAACTATACTGTGTCTTCTGCGTCTTGCAAAGTGGTAAGATCAGGGCATCCTTTATCTGTGATCACTCAGGTACATTTTGGAACAAATGAATCTGCTCCATTAGCACTCCTAAGCAGCGGGGTTTCACCACTCTGAAATGACAGCTCCTGTGGTCATAGTGAACTATGACTAATAACAACAGTTAGATTTCTAAAAATTCATACTTCTAGGGCCTGGGGAGATGGCTTGGTGCCTAAAAGCTTGTGCTGCTACTGCAGAGGATCTGAGTTCATTTCCCAGAACCCACAGGAGTCAGTCACAACTGCCTACAACTCCAGCTGCATGGGGATTCCCTCTTCTAGCATCTGAATCTTCATGTACACATACATATGTACACATACACACAGAGAGACAAAATCACAAAGCAACCAGTAGTTCTATCCAGTTCATGATGGCTATATAGTAAAGCATTGACCAGGATGGCATAATATACCTAAGGCTGCAATAGTGGCTGTATATCCTCATGGTAACCAACAACTCTCTTATTTGGCTTAAGGCCCACAGAAGGGAAATCATGAATAGTACTGGAAACCTAGCCAGGACTGATAAGTCATGGGTCTTAGAGGAAAATTTAGAGCCACCACAGTGCTTAATCAGTGTAATTCCTAACTTCATAAATATTTATCCTTATACCTACAGATAAGTATAGGTCTCATCCCTAATGACAGAAATATTTTCTGCTGTCAAATGATAGAAACCAGTACAGAAACTCACAACCAATCAAAATGCAAGAACAAGTGAGCTTGTGGCACCCAGCTCCAATAGATACATCTACAACACAACTCTTGCACTTAATGTTCAGATATCGAATGAAAGATGAGGCAGAAAGATTGTAAAAGAGGGAAAAAAGTTTGCTGAGAAAATTTATCTTCTAGAAATGTTAGAGAAGCTACATCCATGAAGTCTCAACAACATGGCTGCATAAACGAGGCCTGAACAAAGATAACATCAATAGCCATGTTAACATGGAAGGGAAAAATACCATAAGGCCTCATCCCTAAACCAAGGACTACAGACAACTAAAGACTGCTGAGAGTAGAGCTCCAGAGAGAGCTCCCGATTGGTTATCCAACACCAAATGATCAGCTCTGAAAACATACACAAATGTAACAGTACACAGTCTGTATTTACACATTTAGGAATATACAGTCTCACACATGAACAACAGCTATAGAGACAATGAATTTGAGGAAGAGAAAGAAGTGGCGGCACATGGTAACTGCTGAAGGGAGGAACAGGAATGGGAAAATTATGTAAGCATATTTAAATTTCAAAAATATTTTAAAGATCATTTACAAAATCATACCGCTTGATCAAAGCAGAGGTTTTCCTATTATTCCCTTTGTAAATAACTACTAAACTACAAATTATTAAAGTGCCATTTGGCCTGATTTTTAACCACTTTCAAAACTGCCCAAATCTAGAGACACCCGTCCCTTCCCTGCTTAATGAACAGGGAATTCCCGGCTTCCCTAATGATTGACACCTTACACGGAATTTTTTTTATTTTTATTTTTTTTGCTTCAGTTTCCCTGTTTAAGAATCAAACGCATTTCCGTAGAAACATTTCAAGTTTATTATGCTTCTTGTGTTTTAATTAGATCTCCTGGGGAACCTAAGAAGCACACGGAATAAAAAATAAATAAACATTGAGACAACAGGAGCACTCAAGCTCAGGAGCCTTAGATTTGTTATCCCATCAGGGTGAGTATTGTCCCATAGGCCTGCCTGCTGGAGGCCCCACCTGTAGCACTCATGCAATGGATGCAAGGCCTTGGGTCTATCTTACCTGCTCTTACCTAACCTAAAGAGATGTTGATGTCACCCTGAAGCTGGAAGCATGCAAACACTGTCCACCTTGTTCTACACTGATACTTTTCACTGCCTTCGTCCCATGTTGATTTATTCTTTCTCCGCAATATTACCAAGGACAAAATGAATAAGGGCATTTTGCATAGTCAAAACACCTAGAAAATCTTGCCCTCTTCCATATTTTAGGGTTTTTTTTCATATCCAGGTTTATAGATCTTTCCTTTTAGAGTCAGAATCTCTGCCCAGGATGGCCTTGAACTTGCTATTTAGCCAAAGATGGCTTTCAGGTTCTTCTACCTCCAGCCTGCAAAGCACCGGGATCACAGATGTGTACGTAGCAAATTTCACTAATTTTTTAAAGTCAACAAATGAATTAAGGAGTTGCTTACAAAGCTTGGATACTGTTGAATTGGTACAGCACATGCCTACCAAGTACAAAGCCTTGGGCTCCATCTCCAACACCTCACAAATTGCATGCTTGTGATGACAGAATTTGTGAGGTTCTCAAGGGTCACTGTGTAGTGAACTTCAGTTGTCAGCTCCACACAAACCTATAATTACTTGCAAAGGTGAAATCTCAACTCAGGGAGTGCCCACACCAGACTGGCCCTGTGACCACATCTATGGCATATTCTTGATTTCTGATTATCACACCTTCCCACCGTGGAGTGGCATTTCTGGGCAGGTGGGCCTGGGCTGTATGGGAAAGGTTGCTAAATAGGAGCTGGAAGTTCATGTTCAATAAACCAGTAAGCAGCATCTCTCCATTGTCTCTGCTTCAGCCCCTGCCTGGGGGCTCTTGCCCTGGCTTCCTTTGAAGGCAGACTTTAAGCTCTATGACAGATAACCCATCCCTGAATGTTGTTTTTGGTCAGTGTTTAATTACAGCAGCAGAGAAGCAAACCAGGACAGACACTAAGGCTCAGCCAGGTGCACAGTGTGTATACCTGGGATAGACTGTACAGAGAGATAGGCTAATTATACAAGGGTTGGGAAGGAGCAGAACAGTATGAGATTTCATCATGCTACTCAGCATGATGTGCACTTGAAAGTTTATGGGTAATTTGTTTTTGGAATCTTCCATGTCATATAATTTTGGATCACATTTTGCTACAAAAACAGAAACCATGGAAAACAATGACATTAAATTTGGGTTGATGTATGCTGTGTTGTTTTTCTTCCTTGGGACTTCAGTTTTCAGGAAGGGTTAAGCTTGACTTTCAAAAAGAACTAAGTATTATCACACGTACTTAATCACATCTGATAGAAAATAGATTTCTGAAACATGACCCTTCTGTTTCAATCTTGTTTTGAGGATAAATTTCTGCTAATTTATATGCCTGATGTGATTTTTGACTTTCTGTGCCCTGCTTGTTGAAAGATATAGAACTCAACAAAATTCTTATTTCATTAAAAGATTGATTCTCAAATATGTGATTTTCATCAAGAGCAGAGCACATGAATTGATTGATTCACATTTATGTCTAATGACCTTATCCAAATTTTAGGAGATTTGTTTGTCATTCAGTAGTTTAGCTATTCAGTGATATTTTCAACAAAAATGCTGGGGCAGCCCAGTACTGGATGAAATTTCAACAATTTAACACAGAGAATATCCTTACCTCACATGTAATTAAATGTCTCTTCAAGTAATGTTACAAATATTTAAAGATATTCAATTTACCTTGAAGATACTTATTTGATGTTAAAATCTAAAGTATCTACAAATAAAAAAATACCTAGACAAATAAGCATAAAAGACTTGTCTGACTTCAAGAATTTGTATTTCATTTGAGAAAACAAACAAGTAAACAATATATGCCATATGGCTTGAAGAGGTGATTCACATACTGCCCTGGCAGAGGACTGGAATTTGGTTCCCAGAATTCATGTTGTGAAACTCACAATTGTCAGCTTCAGGGTGTCTGAAGTCTTCTTCTGACCTCTGAGGGTACCCACACATACTTGGAATATTCATTCACAGTTACACTCATATACACAGAAATAACAATAAAAATAAAACTCTTAAAGGTTTTATTCTGTTTTATGATGAGCTGCAAGTGTTTCCAGGAGGTCTCTGACAACAAGGGGAGAGGCATTTGCACAGTGGCTGAGCTGCTGGATATTTGAAATCTGATACCCCATATGTGGACTTGACTGACAATGTTTGCTCAAGAGATTATTTCATGAAATAAAAGCAAATATGAATAAGACTTGGATTTGCACAGTCTGGAATCAAGAGTCTTGAGGACAGAGTGACTCTCAGAAACAGGACGGCTGCTGGTGTGGAACCTGCAGGGCTTGGAAAGTGCATCAGTAGCCTGACTGTTTACATAATTTAGCATTGGTTTCACTGTGTGGGAGAATCTTTCTTTTCTAAAATTTATGTTCATTTCCATTAAAGTTTATAGGATATGTCTTCTGTGCGTTTCTTAGTGTGTGTGTATTGTTATATTTGAAGTCAGTTCTTTTTTGAAAGATTAATTTATGTGTTTCTGTGTGTGGATATGCATACAGAATAGGGTGTTCAATAAGCTGGGGTTGGAGTTACAGGTGGCTGTGAATTGCCTAGTGTGGGTATTGGGAACTGAACTCTGCTCCTCTACAAGATCAGCAACCCCTTAACCATGGAGTTATCTCTCTAGCTCTGTTGAGTTCTTATTTACAGAATGTGGTTGCTGTTTTAATCTACCCGGACCATATATCTTTTGATTTATTCATTTAAGTAATTTCCATTTAGTTTAATTATGAATATATCAGTGCTTGCATTTTTAAAAAGCTTTCAATTTGTTCTCTTTACTTTGGTATTTCTGCTTTCTTTTCCCTTCCTTCTCAAACATGTTTATAGTCCCTTTTCATTTCTTTTGAGTGGATTTCTTTTTATATCTCTTTCAATACTTGCTCTTGGTGTTTATAGTGTCATGTGCCACGGGTGTCATAATTTTACCAGTTTAAAGTTTGGTTGGAGTATAGGATCCTTATCTCTCTCCTCTACTTGTAGCAGTAACCACTTACTGTACTGCATGTAACCATATTAGAGGATGAGTTCTTCTCCAACCAAAAGTCATAATTTGGAAAACACAGGGATGGTGGAAAGCCCTCTTTGCTTATCACAATCTCTCTCTCTCCCCCTGCTCTTTCTAGTGCTCTGAGATTCCTTCTTTAAAAATCGGCATTTATTATCTCTCTCTCTCTCTCTCTCTCTCTCTCTCTCTCTCTCTCTCTCTCTGTGTGTGTGTGTGTGTGTGTGTGTGTGTGTGTGTGTGTGTGTGTGTGCTCACGAGCATGTGCATGCAAGCATGCCCATTCAGGTGACTCCAGAGACAATGAGAGAGTGCTGGATCCTCAGAAGCTGGAGTTATCTCTCCAGCTCCTGAGAATCTTTGTTTATGGTCTGGGTCTATGGCAAAATGTCTTGGATGTGTCATTAGCTTATCTCATCTACTGGTGACAAATCTTTTCTTTTTTTCTTTATCAGAGAATATCTTCCTTCCCTCCCGCTAGTGAAGGACACTGGCTTCTGTAAAGATGGTTCTTTCTCTCTAACACTTGGCAAGCATCCTGTACTTCCTTCTGGTCTCCACAATAGAAATTATCTTTTTATTATTTATTTACTTCTAATGAGAAATATGACTTTCAAAATATTTTGGCTATATAAAGAGGATGGGTTTATTTCCTAGTTGCTTGAAACTTTATGTACTTTTTTGTTCTCAGGATTTTAAAATATTTAGATTTTATTTTTATATTTGTTTATGCATGTTTGTGCTTGTAGGTACTCGGGATGAAAGTTGGGTTCCTCTGTTCTATACAATACCCTGGGAGATGAATGCTGGACATTTTATTACAATCTTGTGCATCTCTGAGTGATGTGGGATTCCCCTCTGTATGCTGTGAATACCATTGGTTAATAAAGAAACTGTTTTAGGCCTGTGATAGGGTAGAGTAGAGCTAGGCAGGGAAAACTAAGCTGAATGCTGGGAGAAAGAAGGCAGAGTCAGAGAGAAGCCATGGAACCACCAACAGAGACAGACATGCCAAACTTTTTCGGTAAGCCACTGCCATGTGATGATACACAGATTAATGGAGATGAGTTAAATTAATATTTAAGAATTAGATAATAAGAGGCTAGCTAGAGCTAATGGGCCAAGCAGTAATTTAATTAATACAGATTCTGTGTGGTTATTTTGGGTCTGAGCTGCCAGGTGGCTGGGAAACAAACAAGTGGTCTTCCTATAACATCCGAGCTCTGGTCTTTTGTTGCTAGGTCTTGTGTTTGTTTTCTGTTTTTTTTCTGCTGTTTAAATTGAATACTTCCTCCCTCCCTGCCTCCCTCTCTCCCTCCCTCCCTCCTTCTTTCTTCCTCCTGCCTTCCCTCCCTTCGTTTTTCTTTCTTTCATTGTTTAGGGGTTGTTTCTTGAAGCAATAGCCAAGTTTGGTTTGGAACTCTGTATAGCTGAAGATGACCTTGAAATTCTGATTGTCCTGCAACCATATCCTAAGTGGTGAGATTAAAGATTTTCCTCCACCCTTGGTCTAGATCAGTGAGTGGTTCTCGATCTTCCTGATGCTGAAAGCCTTTAATACAGTTTCCTATGTTGTGGTAACCCTCGACATGAAATTATTTTTGTTGTCATTTTATAACTGTAATTTTGCTACTGTTATGAATAGTAATACAGATTTCTGATATGCAGAATATCTGATATGTGAAAAGGTCATTTGACCGCCAATAGAGTTGTGACCCACAGATTGAGAACCACTGGTCTATATCAAATAACTTTTAATGTTCCATTTTCCATTCTTCTTCTTCTTTATTATTATTATTATTATTGGTGGTGGTGCATGTGTGTGCACACTTGCCACGGTGCATGTGTAGCAGTCAGAAGACAATGGGAGTGACTCACTTCTTTTCTTTTACCTTTGTGGGTAAAGAACCAGGGATTGAACCTAAGCTTTCAGAACAATAACCTTCAATGCTGAACCACCTCACCAGTCTTTATTAGGGTCTTGCTATCTCTTTTGTGCCATTGCTGAAATAGTCTTCTTAGTGGCTCTGACTGTTCCATTATTAGATTATTTAAGAGATAGTTGTAAAGAGACAGAAAGAGGAAACAGAGAGAGACTTGGTCTGACCTTAGGTGAGACCACATTTATTTATAGTAAGAGAGTATGAGGATGACCAAAACTCCTAGAAAGGAAGATGGGATGAGGCTACCTGTAGGGGTAGAAACAACTTCCACAGTCCATGAGGGAAGTTGGGAAGTGTAGTCTTTCATCAGGAAACTCTTGGTGACTGTATTTTTGTTTTAGGTATGTTCATAATGAATTACTGCAGTCACTGTATGATGTGGTTTGAGATACTCTGTTAGATAGTTCTTACAGCTCTCCTAGCAGACTGTTAACAGTTTTCTATTGTACCTTTTGATGCCATTTTGAGATATTCTTGTTCTGAGTGAAGCCTGAATTTTTTTCCATATTATTATAGGATTCTAGATCATACTTGAACATCTGTTTTACTTGGATTCTTGTGATAATTCTTCAGCAGAGAAAGGTGAGTGCTATCTTATTCTGCCAGGGAGGAGGGAGTAAAGGCTCAGACTTCTTGGCTAGGCAGATGATTTAGTGGGTATGAACATTTGTTGTGTAAGCCTGAGGACATGGATTCAGATCCCCCAAGTCCACATAAAAAGTTGGAGATGCCTGCTGGAGTGTCTATATCTCCAGTGCCAGAGGAGGTGGAAACAGAAGGACTGCTGGGGCATGCTGACTTCCAATTTAGCTCAAAATTCAGGGATCTTGTCTCAAGGGAATAGGTAGAGAGCAACAGAACATCCAGTGCCTTATGTTCTCCTCTGGCCCTTACCCGCACATATGAGCACACATACACATATACATATGTATACATAAAACATACAATAATAGCATACACCCCCTGCAAAAATATAACACCAAATTACCTGTTAGACCTTCTGAGAGCCTTGTTTTCTGCTCCCTACACAGTCTCTGTTGACAGAGCACTGTGACTGAGCTCCCTCTCCTGAAGGAAAGTTTTAAGTCCTGACTCCACAGGGACACCTCTGTGATTCCTGTGTGGAAAGGTTCCCATGGATTTTTCACTGGTGCTGATAGGAAAGAGTGTAGGGAGCATCCCTGCTTTGTCTGGGTAAGCATCCCCACTTCCTGTTTTTTTTCGTCTTTAAAGGTGTCTCTGATCCCCCATCACCATTCCTGGGCTTGTTTAGAATTGGTCTCCCATCTGTTCTGTGATGTTTGCCTAGACTAGAACATTTAGTGTTAAAATGTTTCATATTTCACTGGACTGCCTTGTCTTTTGACTCGAGATTGTAAGATTTTATTTGTGTTATCTTTGTCTATTTCTGTTTCTTGGGCTAGACTATTGAATATCACATAAAAGTGACATTTCTGCTAAGAGTCCTACCTGAACATCCACTATTGGGAAACAGAGCTAAAATGATAACCAAAACACAACAAAAATAACCAAAGCAAGGGGATAGTTAATTATCTGTATAGCTTCTACTTCTTGTGATGATGGATGGAAAAACTTATACTTTCCACTGTATCATGAATTAATCACGATATAAAGTATCAAGTATGGGGCCCATGAGATGGTAGGCATGTAAGGTGTCTGTGGTTAAGCTCAAGGAACTGAGCTGACTCCCAGACCCCCATGATGGAAGGAAAGAACTGTCCATTTAAAGCTGTCCTCTGTCTCCCACACTATCACTGTGGTGTGCATTCTCATCCTCTTTACACAAATAAATGGATACGTTTAAAAAATGGAATATCAAATATGATAACTTTGGCACTTTTAATAAAATTATAAATCTATTGAATTAAAGTTTAAAATAAAATATTCAGAATTTGGCAACAGAAATAAGGCATTTGTCTGCAGAAATTATATCAAAATTGCAATAGAGGCTGAAAGGACAACTGGTTTATGTGTGCTTGTTTCATTATTTTTTTACTTTTTTGAATTTTATAATACTTTTTTTTTAGTTTTTAATCAAGAAAGAAATAAAACATGTTTATTCTTCCTGTAAAACAAGCATTTTTGTGGTTAACTAGTGCATGGACCATGCAGTTCAAGAAGTGAATGAAGTGATTTTAGATACACCTATTTTATTTGTTGATGTAAGTCTGGATTTTATTGATTATTTCTAATCTTTTTCCCTTTCTCTTTAATGTTCTAAAATATTTTCTTTAAGCTGGAACATAACTGGATTCAGTAAACAAAGTGACACTGTGCTAGAAACCAAAAATATAAACAAGGGTAGGGCTGAAGAGATGGCCCAATGGGTGAAGTACTTGTTGTTTAAGCACGAGGACCTAGGTTAGGTCCCGAAACCCACATTGAAAAACTTCTGACAGGTACACACCTGTAACCTAGCACTGAGGAGGAGTAGATGGGAGGACTTATGGGGCCTGTTAGCCAGGAAGACAAGGGAAACTGGTGATTTCCAAATTCACTGAGAGATGGTATTGTAAAAATGTATTGTGGAAAGTGATTAAGAAAGAAATGATGTGGACTTCTTGTCTCTACAGGTGCCTAAACACACACACACACAGAGAGAGAGAAAGAGAGAGAGAGAGAGAAAGAGAGAGAGAGAGAGTGCACAACCACCACCAAAAACCCAGTTCACATTAGATTGAAAGAACTGAATAGTGAAGAGAGACAGACTATCATTGAGAAGAACCTAAACCCTTTGTGTTCATAAGTGACTTGGAAGGAAGTCGGGTAAGGTACCTATTCCTTAAACAGAAGTTATATTTCCTGGGATGCTGTAGAATGTAGTGTGTGGCAACTTTGCAATATTAAGCCTGGTTAAATGGCATCAACCAGCTGACCAAGGGATTGGTAGTAAGCTATTCTCTACGGCATCTGATCTCGCCAATCATGCTTTGGGCAGATTTATGATAATAGGCATAAATTCCTCCTGTGAAACAGGCCTAAAATCCAGTTATAAAGTGGTTGGTCACTCCCATGACAGTCATGGCACTATTGCAACAGTGGTCTGACATGCTGAAGATGCAGGGCTCATAGTTGCATAAGAGTGCTGATGACATTTACTCCACAGAAGCCCACACAGCACCTCCTGTTACCGTGAACATTCTTAGCTATATGCCATGTTACTTTGCAGAGTGCCATTTTAAAAAGTTTTAGTAGTTTACCAAAACCACAGTAATTCGCTTTCCTAGATTCCTGCCACTGACCCTACTATAGACCCCTGGTAATGGTTGGCCATAAGAGATGTTTATGGACCCTTTAATCCCCTATACCTCTTTATCCTCATTGATTACCCCTAGCAATGTCAGATGAGGGCCAACATAGAAACTGTTACCCCCACTTCTGAGTTTTCACCATCCCAGATGGATAGTGGGCTCTGACCCTGACACAGATCCTCTGAGGATCCCCCCCCACAAAAGTCCGTTTTAAGTCTCTTTTATCTATGTCTGTTTTTCCTTCTCACTGTCCCCTCAAAAGCTCTCAAGAAGCTCCTAGCTCCATTGCAGCTTGGTTTCTCTATGTCCTGCAGCCAACTGATGCAGTGCCTGAAACATGAAGGCCTTTCCATCTAGCACGAGAGAGGAGCCAAGACCATGGCAGCAGCATGCATGAATTCTAAAACTGTTATACAACTGAATTTAACATGAAAAACATGAGTTCCTCAATTACAAATATTTATCTTTAAATAATACTTTTTTAAACAAAGCCAGAGCATTTTGATTTGCTAT
Organism: Ondatra zibethicus; assembly: GCA_004026605.1. Lineage (NCBI taxonomy): Eukaryota > Metazoa > Chordata > Mammalia > Rodentia > Cricetidae > Ondatra > Ondatra zibethicus. The sequence goes on along the minus strand of PVIU01002688.1, from coordinate 70,952 downwards.
TTTTTTAACTTTTTATCATCCAGTCATCCAGCAGCAGAATTCTGTTTAGCCCACAGTTTCATGTATTCACCTGACCTGAGCAACTGTGTTCATGGGAAGCGCGGAGAAACACATCCCAGGGGGATTGCTATGAACAGTAATGATATTATGAAACCGAGATTACTCAAAGATAGGAAAAAATACACTCGGATACACTTTTAATTAAACATCATTTGAGATGCTGCAACTCCCTGAAAGGTGTGTATAGCTCAAGGTGTGCATAGCATCCTTCTTTAAGGTAAGGCCAAATCTTTAAGTGCTGTATGCCTCTTTCATTTTAATAAATTCACATTATTGATGAATACTCCTTAGAAACCTATTTGGGTTCTTGATTCCAAAGAGATTCATGGTTAGTTACCCACTTAGTTAGTTTGTTAATCAATAAAGCCCAATTTCCCTCACCTCATTGAATTTACTTCTCCACCATTATATCTTTCCAGTTGTTAATTCAAGCCTGCAAATGCTTTCTATCAACCTTCTCTCTTTCTGCTTTCTGGCAAGTCTAAAGATTTCCCTTTGCTACAAACACGGTATTTAGGCAGGTTTCCAGTTTCATTTGATGAGGTCTCTTGTGATTTGGAGTTTTAATGTCTAATCTATAAATTTCCATAGAGTCTCAAGCTACATGATAAATTCCATTTCAAGAAGACCATTTGCTAGCATGTGTTGACACACTTTCAGGGCTACTATCAGCATTATGAATATTCGATGATGACAAAAATGTAATTACACTCAAATCATTTTGTGACCCACTGATTTTAACCAGTATAAATGTGGAGAGTGGATATGTAGGGATGAGGGGGGAAAACAGGTGGGCAGGAAACCAAAGAACAAATTTAATCGATGAAAACCATTGCCAATTAATTAGAATTTTAAAATACTTAATTGATCAACCTATGCCTATGCTATTTGGCTGAGTTTTTATAAAATGAATACAAATACAGTTATACTTACAAATTGCAATAGAATTACATGACCTGGATCTCACATCCAGGTGTTGATGTTAATCCCTTGACATCAGTGTAATATTTTTCAAGGGAGCAATCTTTTATAAATTTTGTAGACACTGAATGCCTGGGTCAGTTAAGCTTCTCTTTCATGAGAGAGCATATGGATATTAATTCAGTATAATTGTTATTTTAGAACTGATAATATCATGACTTTTTAAATGCAGAGGCACTTGTGATCTCCACACCAAGAGACTTCATTCAAGAGTATTGACATTTAATTAACCTCCTCAGCATCTATAAATATGAATTTCTTTTATTTCTAGCCTCAGTTCCAAACCTGGCAAAATACCAATAGCTATGAAGGAGGGAATTCTTTAAAAAGTCATTTGGGTTGCTTTTGTGTTGCTATAAATAATGGAGTGTTAGTTGGCTCACATTTCTGATATTTGGGAAGTTTGAGGTCAAGGGGCCTCAGTTGAGAGGTTCTTTTTTCTGCTTAGGTCTCTGCAGAGTCACACACTGGGGCAGAGTATCACATGATAATTCAGAGATTCTAGACTAGGCCTATCCATTATTAGTAGAATCATATTCCTAGTGCTTGATGGCACCAGACCTTGTAGTCTCTTTTAACTATTTTTGAAAGGGAGATTAAGACAGGGTATCAAGTATTCAGGCTGGTCGCAAACTCACAGTATACCCAGGGATGATCTTCAACACATGATCCTCCTGCACTACTTACCAGGTGTGGCTCACCATACCTTCTGTATATGATGTTAAGATAGAACTCCAGGTTTCATGCTTGCTAGGAAAAATTCTACCGAGTTCTGTTCTCAGATTCTCCTTCACCCGTAGTTCCCAAATGTATTATTTCCTAAAGTTTTATCCATAATTGGATTACTTTTCCACCCTCTTAATACCTCATAGTGGGTATTAATACCAATCTGAGTTTTGAAAGGGATGTTCACAGAGCAGCAAACTCTGTTTCCTTTTTCTACAAAATAGATGTGATCACTCTTCCTTCAGTGTTTAAACTGCGTTTTGCATAGGAACTCTTGATGCATGGCCATACTCTCTGTCGAGGTATCTCACAGAATGTGTCCACCTTTTCTAGTTGCTACAACTGACTTTAAGATGAGCATAGGGCATTCTTCTCAGATACTGGTATAGAATGGTGCTCCTGAAGAGGCTGCCAGCTTGAAAAGGCCATTAATCAGCATGCTTTGCCAACAATTCTCCAGATGATGCGCTTGGTCTTTCTTTCTGACTCTTGAATGCTTGGAAGTTCAGAGAGCTCTGCCTTCATGGCTAATACTGAATGTCAATGTGAGAGCATCTAAAATCACCTGGCAAACAATTCTCTGGCCCTGTTCCTGTCAGGGTTTTAACCCTTGAATTATTAAGGAGGGAAGAGTCACCCTAAATAAGGGCAGCACCATCCCATGGGCTGCAGTCCTGAACTGAATAAAAAGGAGAAAATCGGCTGAACATCAACATTCATCTCTCTCTGCTTCCTGACTATAGATGCAAGGGGAACAGCTGCCTCATTGTTCTCCGCCCAAGTCTTCCCTGACATGCTGAACTGCGCTCTTCAACAATGGGTCAGAATAAACACTACTAGGGCTGGAGACATGGACCACTTATTAAAAGCACCTGGTGCCTTTCCAGAGAATCTAAATTTGGTTCACAGTGCTCCCACAGGAAGGTTCCCAACTACCTACCCTGTCACTTCTACTCTATAGAATCCAACATGAGACACACACACACACACACACACACACACACACACACACACAAAGAAACACACAGAGATAGATAGATAGATAGATAGATAGATAGATAGATAGATAGATAGATAGATAGATAGATAGATAGATAGATGATAGATGGATGATAGATATAGATAGGTAGGTAGATGTTAGATGGATAGATAAAGAGAGAGAGATAGATGATAGATGGATGATAGTTAGATATCGATAGGTAGGTAGGTAGGTAGATGTTAGATGGATGGATAGATAGATAGATCGATAGATAGATAGATAGATAGATAGATAGATAGATAGATAGATAGATGAATGGATAATAGATAAACTGAAAGCAAAAAATAAAATCAAATGTCTTTCTCAGCCCCTCCAGCAGGAATTGCTAATGGATTTTGTTCAAAGCCGGGATGACAGATATTTTTTAAAAGCCTGGCCTCTGGGATATCATTGCTAATATTCTCACCCATCTCCATGCTTTTATCAGCTTTCTTGTCTCTCTCTAATTTTCCATCTCTTCAATATATCTCCAAACTTAAGCAAACACCTAATAGATAGAAATCGCTTTCATAATTTTATCTTATACTTGGTAGAAAGAAAACACATACTAAAATTATTGCAATATTTTTTTTTAGATTATAGCATCTTCAAGACGAAAATATTTGCTTGGAAAGCAGTGCTGAAATTAAGCCATTCTAACATAAATTCTTTAAAATTCTCACCTCTCTTTTATTATATATTTTTGCTCTAAAGTTTTTAACCTTCAAACATACTGTAACACCAAGATGAAAAAGTTTTAATTTGCAAAATTCATAAAACTAACTTTCAAATGAGGTGTTAACAGTCTTTTTTCAAGATCAAAGTTTACATGCTTGGTACTATCCGTAATGCTAAGCCCTCAAAAATATATCCAATTAGCATATATATGTTCCATTAGGTCTGTTCCAAAGGAATGTTATCATGAAATGGTTTTTCCAAGGTCATTCTGGGCTTACCGTATGTAAATGCTTGTAAATTCTGGTATGAACATAACTACATCTATATCCCCTTACTTGCAGCTTTTTATTAGTGTGTGTGCATATGTGTGGGTGCAGTATTAATATGTGTGTGCGGATGTGTTCACCTTACACAGCAGAATCCAGAGAAAGCTGTCCCATGTCCTGCTCTATCTCTGTCTTGTTTTCTTGATTCAGGGTTTCTCATTGAATCAGGACCTAGGCTGGTGGTCAGTAAGTCCCAATGCCTGTGATGATTAGTTTTTTGTCAAATGCACAGAAGCCAGAAGCAACTGGAAAGAGAGAATCTCAAGTGAGAAAATGCCTTCTTCAGACTGGCTTGTCAGTAAGTTTGTAGTGCATTCTTTTTCCTAATAACGAATGTGGATGGCTCAACCCACTGTGGGCAGCGACAACCCTTGGTAGGTGGTCCTGGGTTATTTAACAAAGGTGGCTGAGTGCCATGGGAAACAAGTGAGCAGCTTTCCTTTGTGGCCTCCAGATTTCTGCCTTGAGTTCCTGACCTAATTTTGCTGATAATGAACTACAATTGTAAGGTGAAATAAACCCTTTTCTACCAAGTTCCTTTTGATCATGTCATTTGTAACAGCAAAGAAAACAAACTAGTTCAAGTATCCTTTGTAATCTGTGGGATTCCAGGTTACATGTGTCGGTGTAGCCAAACCTGTTATGTTTGTTTTTTACATTGGTTCAAGACCCCAAACTCATGCTTGCACAGAAAACATTCTAAGCCATCTCTCCAGCTCCAGTTACAGTTTGTGAATTTGTGTCATAGTGACTAGACTACTATGGAATGCTTCAGGCTTGGAAAGGGTAGGTCTCAATGGGCTAGTAACCTGGTTGCTAGTGGGTAGATGTTTAGACTAAGAGGTTACTTTATTACTTTATGACCTAAGAATAATAGGGGTAGACAGAGGAGAAGAACTCCAGATCAAAGGAACAGAAAATATATTCAACAAAACCATAGAAGAAAACTTTCCCAACTTAATGAAGGATGTCTCTATGAAGGTACAAGTAGCTTACAGAACACCAAATAGGCTGGATCAAAAAAAAATCCCCTCTCCATATAATAATCAAAACACAAAATATACAGAATAAAGAAAGAATTTTAAGAGCTGCAAAGAAAAAAGGTCAAGTAACATATAAAGGTAAACCTATCAGAATCACACCCAACTTTTCAATGGAAATCACGAAAGCCAGTAGGTCTTGGATAGATGTGCTGCAGACACTAAGAGACCACTGATGCAAGCCCAGACTACTATACACAGCAAAGCTTTCATTCACCGTGGATGGAGAAAACAAGATATTCCATGACAAAAACAGACTTAAACAATATGTATCCACAAACCCTGCCTTATAGAAAGTACTAGAAGGAAAACCCCAACCCAAGGAAGCCACAAAAGCATAGGCATCTGATAACCCCCCGACAGCATAACCCAAAGAAGGGAAACACACAAATTCTACTACTGAAAAAATAATTGGAATTAAAAACCACTGGCCATTAATATCGCTTAATATCAACAGACTCAATTCACCTATAAAAAGACACACGCTAAGAGAAAGGATATGAAAACACAATCCAACCTTTTGCTGTATACAAGAAATGCACCTCAACCTCAAAGACAGACACTGTCTTAGACTAAAGGTTTTCCAAGCAAATGGACCTAAGAAACAAGTGGGTATAGCTATTCTAATATAACATTTCATCAAGATGCAGTCTCAATCCTGGACATCTATGTCCCTAATAGAGGAGCACCTACATATGTAAAAGAAACATTACTAAAACTTAAATCGCACATCAAACAACACACACTAATAATAGACTTCAACACTCCACTCTCAACAATGGACAGAACAACCAGACAGAAATTTATCAGAGAAATAAGAGAACTAAGAGATGTAATAAATCAAATGGACTTAACAGACATCTATAGAACATTCTACCCAAACAGAAAAAAAATATACCTTCTTCTCAGCACCTCACGAAAAGAAGCAAACTCATCCACGTGGACTAGACATCAGGAAATAAACATATTGAGGGCTGAAATCAGAAAAATAGAAACAAAATGATAATAAAACAAGGAATCAATGAAACAAAGAGCTGGTTCTGTGAGAAAATCAACGAGATAGACAAACCCTTATCCAAACCAATCAAAAGGCAGAGAGAGAACATCCAAATTAACAAAATCAGAAATGAAAAGGGGGACATAACAACAGACACTAAGGAAATTCAGAGAATCATTAGGTCATACTACAAAAACCTATACTCCACAAAATTGGATAGTGTAAAAGAAACGGACAATTTTTTAGATAGATACCATATACCAAAATTAAATCAAGACCAGGTGAACAATTTAAATAGACCTATAAACTGCAAGAAAATAGAAGCTGTCATCTAAAACCTCCCAACCAAAAAAGCCCAGAGCCGGATGGTTTTAGTGCAGAATTCTACCAGAACCTCCGAGAAGAGCTAATACCTATACTTCTCAAAGTGTTTCATATAATAGAAACAGAAGGGACATTGCTGAACTCTTTTTATGAGGCTACAGTTACCCTGCTACCAAAACCATACAAACACTCAACCAAAAAAGAGAATTACAGACCAATCTCACTCATGAACATGGATGCAAAAATACTTAATCAAATACTGGCAAACTGAATACAAGAACACATCAAAAAAATCATCCACCATGATTAAGTTGGCTTCATCCGACAGATGCAAAGCTGGTTCAACATATGAAAATCTGTCAATGTAATCGTCATATAAATAAACTGAAAGGAAAAAACATACAATGGTTTCATTAGATGCTGAAAATCATTTGACAAAATTCAACACCCCTTCATGATAAGGTCTTGGAGAGATTAGGGATACAAGGAAAATATCTAAATAAAATAAAAGCAATATACAACAAGCTGACAGCCAACATCAAATTAAATGGAGAAAAACTCAAAGAAATTCCACTAAAATCAGGAACAAGACAAGGCTGCCCACTCTCTCCATATCTCTTCAACGTAGTTCTTGAAGTTTTAGCAAGACACAAAAGAAGATCAAGGGGATTCAAGTAGGAAAGGGAGAAGTCAAACTTTCATTATTTGCAGATTATATGACAGTGTATATAAGTGACCCCAAAAACTCTACCAAAGAACTCCTACAGCTAATAAATACCTTCAGTGATGTGGCAGGATACAAGACCAACTCAAAAAAATCAGTAGCCCTCCTATACACAAAGGATAAAGAAGCTGAGAGAGAAATCAGAGAAACATCACCTTTCACAATAGCTACAAATAACATAAAATATCTTTGGGTAACACTAACCAAAGAAGTGAAAGACCTATTTGACAAGAACTTTAAGTCTTTGAAGAAAGAAATTGAAGAAGATACCAGAAAATAGAAAGATCTCCCATGCTCTTGGATAGGTAGGATCAACATAGTAAAAATGGCAATCAGTCCTACCAAAAGCAATCTATAGATTCAAAATCCCCATCAAAATCCCAACAAAATTTTTCAGAGACCTTGAAAGAACAATAATAAACTTCATATGGAAAAAAAACCAGGATAGCCAAAACAATCCTATACAATAAAGGAACTTGCAGAGGGATCACCATCCCTGACATCAAGCAGTACTAAAGAGCTACAGTAATGAAAACAGCTTGGTATTGACATAAAAACAGAGAGGTTGACCAAGGGAATCGAATTGAAGACCCGGATATTAATCCGCACACCTATGAACACCTGATTTTTGAAAAAGAATCTAAAATTAAACAATGGAATAAAGAAAGTATCTTCAGCAAATGGTGCTGGCATAACTGGATTTAATATGCAGAGGAATGAAAATAGATCCATATCTACTGCCGTGCACCAAACTCAAGTCCAAACGGATTAAAGACCTCAATATAAATCCAACCACACTGAGCCTGATAAAAGAGAAAGTGGTAAGTAGTCTTCAATGCATGGGCACAGGAGACCACTTCCTAAATATAACCCCTGTGGAAAAGGCACTGAGAGAAACAATAAATAAATGGGACCTCCTGAAACTGAGAAGCTTCTGTAAAGCAAAGGATACAGTCAATAAGACAAAAAGGCAACCCACTGAATGGGAAAAGATCTTCACCAACCCTACATTAGACAAAGGACTGATAGCCAATATATATAAAGAATTCAGGAAATTGTATATTAAAATTCTATGTAATCTAATTAAAAAGTGGAGTACTGATCTGAAAGAATTCTCAACAGAAGAATCTCAAATGGCCAAAAGATACTTAAGGAATTGTTCAACACTCTTAGCTATCAGGGAAATGCAAATCAAAACAATTCTGAGATACCATCTGACGCCTGTCAGAATGGCTAAGATCAAAAACACTCATGACAGCTTATGCTGGAGAGGATCTGGAGTAAAGGGAACACTCATCCATTGCTGGTGGGAATGCAAACTTTTATAGACCCTTTGGAAATCAGTATGGCGGTTTCTCAGAAAATTGGGAATCAACTTACCTCAGGATCCAGCAATACCACTCTTGGGCATATACCCAAAAGACTCTCAATTGTACTGCAAAAGCATTTGTTCAACTATGTTTATAGCATCATTATTTGTAATAGCCAGAACCTGGAAACAACCTAGATGTTCCCTAACTGATAAAGAAAATGTGGCACATTTACACATTAGAGTACTACTTAGTGGAAAAAAAAAGATATCTTGAATTTTGCATGCGAATGGATGGAATTAGAAAACACTATCCTGACTGAGGTAACCCAGACCCAAAAGGATGAATATGGTATGTACTCACTATAAACAAACGACATTGAGCCTATAGTTCATGATCCTAGAGAAGCTAAGTAATAAGGTGAACCCAAAGAAAAATATATATAGACCCACCTGGAAATCAGAAATAGACAGGATTGACTGGCAGGGTTGGGTGCGTGGGGATGGGAAAAGAGGGGAGGGTACGAGGAGAAAAGTAGGAGAGAGGGGGAGCATAGATGAGAACTTGAGGAAATGGGATGGTTAAGATGGAGGAAGGATAGAGATGAGAGCAAGGAGAGAGATATCTTGGTTGAGAGGGCCATTATAGGGTTAGCAGAAAACTGGTTCTAGAATAATTCCCGGAATCCAAAAGGATGACTCCACCTAGGACCCTGGGCATTAAAGGAGAGGGGCCCAATCTTTACTTGCCCTGTAGTTAGACAGATGATTATCTCTAAATATCACCATAGGGCCTTCCTCCATCAACTGATAGAGGCAGAGGCAGAGACCGGCATCAGAGCACTGAACTGAGCTTCCCAAAGTCCAGTTGAAGAAAGGAAAGAATGAGAATGTGAGTAAGGAGGTCAAGACCATGATGGGTTCACCCACTGAAACAGTTTGCCTGAGCTAATGGGAGCCCACCAACAGCAGCTGGAGAGGGAAGGCACAAGCACAGAACCAAACTAGTTCCTCTGAATAGGGTTGACAGTTGCATGGCTGGGGCAGACTGAGGGGCCACTGGCAGTGGCACCAGAATTTTTCCCTACTGCATGTACTGGCATTTTGAAATCCTATTCTCTTTGGATGTATACCTTGCTCATCCTTGATATAGTAGGGAGGTCCTTGGACCTTCCAGAAAGCAATGTGCCTTACCCTCTCTGAGGATTAGATGGGGGTGGGGTGGGAGATTGTGTGGAGGGAATGGGAGGGGGGAGGGAGTGGGAACTTAAATTGGTATTTTTTTAAACAATCTAATAAAACTTGAATGTTTTATCAAACCAAGGAATTATCCCACTTATTTACCATTATTGCTCTGACATTTTAAAAGTTTATATTTTTAGTGTGTTTGTGTGTATGTGTGTGTGTGTGTGTGTGTGTGTGTATAGGAGAGGAGAGAGAGAGAAAGAGAGAGAGAGAGAGAGAGAGAGAGAGAGAGAGAGAGAGAGAGAGAGAGAGTTTTCCACATGTGTGAAGGTGCACAGAAGCTAGAAGATATCACTGGATCACCTGAAGGTAGAGGGGTTGTAGGTGATTATAAGTAGCCCAACGGAGTTATTAGGAACCAAACCCAGATCCTCTGGAAGAGCAGCAAGGACTCTTAACTGGGCCATCTCTCAGTTCTATTCCTGCTTTCTGTGGTTCTTCATGGAATGAAGCAGAATGTCATTATAGCACATTCTAATACAAGAAGTCTTTAGAAGAAGCTGATTGTGTAGTGATTTGTATTTCTCTCTTTTTCTGGGTGAATATCTTGCACTAATGCAATTTAACTAGTACTTTCTGGCATTTCTAGAAACTAACAGTGTTATATGTGATTTGAAACAAAGCTAAGTTGGTTTTCTTTTTGAACTTTGCCTTACGTTAATTTTAAATGCCAGCAGAGAACCTACTGCTGTGAAAATTAATGAATGAACTCACCAGTCTGTCTTTACTTTACACTTGACTGATTTTTGTGCTCGCCGAGCATATGTGACAAACCAAATAACTCAAATAATACAAATGACACTGCGGAAATAGTGATCTATCTGCTGTCTGGCTAAGCAAGCAGACAGACAATTCCATTTTTCCCCCTGAAGATAATCACCACAATGATTTTTAAGGTATTAAAATTAAAATGTAGGGTTTTAAAATTATTTATTTTTATTTTTTTGCTAATCCTAGAGAACAGAGTCTGAATGTTTTGCCACAAAATTCAGTTATATTTCATTTATATTATGGTAATAATTATTTTTATTCCATTGCATTATATGGCACATAGAATTGTATGAAATCCTGCTATCTGAAATTTCATAGCTGCAGGTACACAGTATGAGACAATGTGAAGGACACAGGTGTGTCATGCTCCATGTTTAAGTGCAAATCTCAGCCCTGCCCTGACACCCTGACAGATCCCAACTGGAGAAATGTTTTTTTAAATTCTATTTTTATTTATTCTTTGAATTTCATATATATATATATCATCTTAATTATATGCATCCCTACTTTCTCCTCCACTTTCCCACCTCCCTTACATCTTCTCAACTTCATGTCTGTTTCTTTTTGTTAATGATCCTACCGAGTCCATTTAACTTTGCCCACGTGCCAGAGAATGACCCAACCTCCATGTGCACATGAGCAAACCTATCGATGGCCACACTCTGAAAGCAAAGTGATCCCTCTCCCAGCAGCCACCAACTGTGAATAGCTTCCCGGCTAGGACCCAGGCCTTGGGAGCACCACTGCTTTCCATGTTGGCATTTCCACTGTCTTGATCCTGTACAGGTTTTACAAATGTAACCCCATCGGCAGTGAGCTCGTGAGTGCAGCAGCCGTGTTAAGTCCAGAAGACAGCGTTTCCCGGCTGCCCATCTGCCAGCTCTTATAGTCTTTCCGCCTTCCCCTCCTCAGTGCAGCTGGAGTCTTGAGAAGCGTGTGTGTGGCTGATACAGATGCCCACCTACAGCTGAGTGCTCACAGTCACTTATCCCCTGCACTTTAAACAGTTGTGACTCTCTGAGTTAGCCTCTACTCACTGCAAAAGGGAGCCTCTCTAGTGACTTCTAATGGTCTGAAGTATCATTTCTCTCCCTTTCAGAATGAGGATAATAGCCCTCATCTCAAGCATTGCATTCAGACAGAGAATGGAAATCATGTACATTAAGGATTTATTCCATAGGTGATAATCAATATGTAGTAGTGGCAGACACAACAGCAACAGCCATAATTATGACAGTAGAATCAGAAGCCATAAAGTAAAGGACACAGTCTTTTTGAGACTCAGCTCAGTGCAGCTTGAGAAGCATAGACAGTAACCTGACTGCTGCCAGACACATCCTCCAAGTAGCTTTTCTGCAGATGCCCAAAGAAAAAAATAGATAAAACACAGCATTCCCCATAAATATTAATGTCAATTTGTGTGTATGTGGAGGTGTATGCGGTATATAGGTGACTGTAATTTCATTGCAATTCAGTCTTAAATCCAAAATTGACCTTTATGTTTTAAAAAAGATTTACTTTGTCTCTCTGTGTGTGTATGTGTGTGTGTACATATGTGTGATGGTGCCTACAGAGGCCAGATGAGGAAATCAGACCCTTTGCAGCTGGAGTTACAAGCTGGACACCAGTGCTAGGAACCACACCGTAGTCCTAATGATTGCGCAGCAATTGCTTCTAACAGCTGTACCAACTCTCCGCCCTGGAAACTTAACATACCTTGGACCAAGTCTATACATTCATTTAAAATCTTCCCCTTCTCTCTAGGTAAGGGAATGATATAAAGCTTTAAAAAAAAGGGGGGGGATTTTTAAGATCAAGAAAGAAGCAGATTCAAAATTCTTTAATCTGAGAATGATTCAAGAGGCTGAAGGCTTCCCGAACTGTCCTGCCATATGTGTGTGCCTCAGAGGATTCTCAGCAACTTCTGCTGTCTTCACTTACTGATGGTTTCTAAAAGCTGGAAGCACTCAGGTTTATCTGCCTCACTGAGCTTTCAATGCCTGGTCTAAGAGCACGTGTCAGCTGAAAATGTCAACCAGCCACCAGAATTCACAACCTTCTGTCTTCAGATTCTGGTGCTCATGTGAAGACTCTCTGGTAAGGATGAATCCATGCTGCCCTTTCTGGGTTTCCTGGGTTCCATGGCCTTCCTGAAATGTATGTTGCCCAGTGACTCTGACCTCAGTTCCCAGGTATTCCATACTCAGTTTTTTTGTTTGTTTGGTTGGTTGTTCAGTTTTTTTTCTATGGGTATATGTGGTAGGGTATTGGTTAGTGTGTGTGAGTGCAATACCCAATGTGACCTGAGAGAATATTGGATTCTTGTGAACTAGATTTACAGTGGTTGTGTGCTGAAGGACATGAATGCTGAGAAGTGAACCATGTCTGTAAGAGCAGTAAGTGTTCTTAACTGCTAAGCTATCTCTACAGCTCCCACTATCAAGGTTTTTACTTATTCATTTATTCCCCCATCTACAAGTCCTGTAAGGTATTTTTTTCTTATGCATTCCCATTACACTGTCTCTATTAATATGATCTGTTACCATAGTTACCTTTGACTTACAAGCACTCCTATTTCTGTAATGTTATGAAAAATATCTCCCTTTTATCCATGTGTGACCACTGAGGGATAATATGCATACATCGCTATATTATAGGAAGAGAAACAGAGAAAATAGTATTCAGATTGTGAGCTTATGAATCTGGTGAGAGGCATGTCCAGTTTCTTCTTAACTGTTTTTTTTTTACTGAGCCAAACTCAGGATGGAGAAGACAAAACCCATCCATCTGTAAGACAGAGAAAGAGTAGTATCAGCCTTGTAAGTCAGTTGTGCTCATAAGTCACATGCATATGAAACTCCTGCTTCTTTGTAATTGAAAAGGGACTTGATAAATTCTGCATATAAGATTTAACAATCATTTTAGTGGTATTAAATTTTGATCTTTCAAAGAATTCATATTATTCTGTTATGGACTTTTTTTAACTCTAAGCAGTATTTTTTAAAGTTTAAGCATTTATAATGGGGACTAAAGTAAAGACTCCACCTTCTTTCTACAAATAAAATATTCCAATAGCTGGGCTTAAAAGAATAAAAGACACTGGACTTAAGCCCTTGTATGATGAACTTATCTTCTCTGCCTTCTCAAGATCCCTCTTATTCAATGATTTAAAAATTTATTGGATTTCTAGTGTGTACCCATCAAAGGCAATTTCTTACCGATATCTCAACCCCATTCACACCAAAGTGGTCTGAGTTACTCCATGCTACAATGTTGAACATTTATTAGCTTTTGGAAAGTTGCTGTGATGCATGGATTTAAAACACTTTAGCTTGGTTGAATGAGATAACGCAATGGGTAACAAAATGGCTGTGTGAGCCTAATGACCTGAGTTCAACCCCTAGAACTCACTGTGAAAGGAGAGAACTGACTCCACCAAATTGTCCTCTGACCACCTTCATATGTATCATGTCACCTGCACACACACACACACACACACACACACACACACACACACACACACCACATACAATAATAAATAAAATGAAACAGTTTCTATTAACTGACCTGTTAGGATACAGCCACATTTCTTCACCTGTTAAAAACAGGAACACTCATATAATTAAAGTATAAGGAATTAATAGAAGGTGATAGTAAAATAACATACAAGTATATGGCCACTTTTGCCAGCTATTTAACTTAAGCTCTGTGTTTTAAATCTACACATATACATCCCAGAAACAAGGACAGTTTAGTGGGATGCTAATGATTTCTAAAATAGCCTCAATTTTGAAAATTGCAGCATTGTGTTGTACTGCATACAGCAAAGTGAAAGAGTATAGAGCGAGAGACGTATTCTTTGATTTGGTCAACAGTTAAATGGAAGATTTAAAAACACAGAACTTCGATTGGTACTAAAGCCCTGCTCCAGCTAGGAAGTAATCAAGATCCTCTGGCAAAGATTCGCAAAAAATAATATAGTCTAAATATTTAATGAGTTTTGCAATATGCTGTGCTGATTATAAAACTTAATAGACTTTTCATTTCCGAAGTGTAAACTGGCTGTGACATGGTACCTTTCTCATGCTGATCCCATAGGGTACCTTTAAATTCTGAGCCTACTCATGTTTCCCTGCTTTCATGTAGTTCTCTATGCAGAAAAATTAAGGTTTATGATTCCTTGTTTCTTTGAGAAATTTCTCCATTCCAGTAAAATAATTGTGTCGCTTCTTGTTTCCTTCTTGTATTTTGGAAAGTTAAATCAATTTAGTCTTTATCCAGACACACTTTGTGGCTCTACCCACATCTGCCTGATCCTCTGTGATTAGACACACCCATTCCCCTTGCTGGAGATACTTCCAAGAGAGATGGCACATGCATGTGTGTTGCATGTGTGTCCTTGGAGGAATGCTGTCTCTTCTTGTTGAATTCTCTTAAGTCTATGTTTTCCTCTAAAATAATGATAGAATTTTGTTTTGTTTTATTTTTATATAGAAACATTTCAAAGACAAAGGGACTTTTAAGACCAGGGGTCCTAAGCTGATATTCCAGTTTTAGAAAGAATAAAAAATTGAATTATAAATTAAGCTGTAGTGTATTGTAGCTATCCTTGTAGTCAGGGAGACGGAAGTTCCTATCCTGGTTCTTTCACTATTCAATTGAAGTATCTGTAGGGCATCACCTGTAGAAGCCTCAGTCATTCGTATAAAATGGGATCACAGGACATGGTCATGCTGGAAGGTGGGACATGTGGCAGACTGTTAATACATATTAGAAACTCTCCAACTATCGTGCAGACAACATACTGAACAGCATTCAGTTGCAACATACTTGTATCTGGGGTTCCACACAAGTCAGTGTTTAAGAGTTGCTTTACTATTGTTGCAGAGAACTGGAATTCAAATCCCAGCACCAGTGTTGGGTGGTTCATAACCACCTGTGACACCTGCTCCTCTGATCTGTGGAGAATTTACATACTTCCACATAAAAATAAATAATAAGTGAATACACAAATGAAAAATTAAAAATACAGCTACTTGGGGTTAGTGGTGAAGGTATTTGCTAACAAGCCTGAATATCTGAAATCAATCCTAGGACTCACATAGAGGAAAGAGAGATTGACTCCCCAAATTATCTCCCGACTTGCATACATATACCATGACTTCTAATTGTTTAACTTCCCCATACAAAAAGTAAGCAAATAAATAATGAAATGAAAAAAAAAGAAAAAAAATGTAAAGATTCTGGTTTTCCTGAAGGCTGTCATATCTGACTTTATTTTTATCAGACATGACTTCTTTGCACTGCAGTAGAATAAATGACATTAATTTCATATTGCACAAATCAGGTTACCTGGGTCTGTACTGTAAGATGTTGGCTAATCCAAGAGTAAAGCCAGAAGTCTTAACTCTATTTTTGCAATATTTCTACCCTCTGGGTACCTTTTTTTTTCCTACATTGCTGATTGTTGACATAGCTTATTATTTTACTTTTCAATGAAAAAAATCATATTTTCCCTTCATGGTCTCTCTCCCCATTCTCAATGAGTTCAGCAAGTGGTCTGCCAGTTTTGGAGAAAATATGTGGCCAGAAAAGAGATGAACTGGGGTTGATGGATTGACTTTTCTGATTCCTGCTGTGTTGTGTACTCTACTGTGTTAGAGAAAAACAGAAGTGAAGGAAAATGCTGCCATGTGCTTTCCCTTCTTCCTTAGGCATTCGCCAATACCTATATGGAGAAAACAAGGGTCTCAATGAGAGGGTGGATAAAGAGACTACTCCTTATGAAAGATCAAAATAATCACTCTTTTTGGGTTTATGTTACCATTTTAAAATATAATGTGGAGATTTCTAGTTAGCAACTGCGGAGTACAATTGCCTTCCCTGGAAGTTGGGGAGATGACTCTGTGGATCAAATGCTTGCAAATAAGCATAATGACTGGAGTTTAGATCCACTGTACCATGTAAATCCTCAGCGGGTGTGCAAGTGCACCTGTATGCCCAGCACTCAGGAGGAAGAGACAAAGGACCCCTGGAAAGAGCGGGTCTGCTAGACTAGTCTAATTGTTGAGTTCTGGGGTTAACTGAGGTACTCTATCTCACTTACAAGCTAGAGGGAGAGTAATCAAGAAATAATCTGATTTCAGTCTCTGGCCTCCATGTGTATGTGAATCTGAACATGTAGTCCCATAAATGCAAACATGTACACATGCTCACCACACACACACATGTACACACAAACATGAACATAAAACTAGGAAAATTAAATGAAGAATAAAATGATGTCTCCTTCATTCTGTTTGGCATTGTGTAATAGGAAGCATGGAAAGAAACAGCTAAGAAAATAAGGTTCCAGAGAAAAATGTATACATCCTTATTTCAGAAATATAATCCAAAAACTGACTCCAAAAAATTAAATAGAGTGGAGCACAAATAACTTGAAGCTGGTAATGCATGAGTAAGAGGCTTAATAAACGTGGTTTGAAATTCCTGATTATTAACTTAAGGGTCCTGTGAGGACAGGTAAGTTAATTATGCATATTCTATGCCTCAGTTGCCTCCTATGACAACTGGGTGTGACTGCTGGGTAACTCATGCAGATGCTAAAAAGGTTAATTGAGTTCTGATGTGCAGTCTTCCTGTCTTATACTTGAGAGTTGATTCTATTTATTCTTCTCTCCTGAAGAGTAGATGAAGCATGGAGTTCCAGAGGAAGCCATAATCCAAGGGGCAAAACAGTGGCTCCAGTTTAGAATGACAAACATGTTGCCATAGGCTAGCCCAAATTTAGCCCAGGGAAGTCAGAGTAGCAATAAGAAAGCACAGACTCAAGGATTTGGAAGAGGAGAGCTGTGCATAGGAGAAAATAGAGATGGTATTTGGTGAGTAGGAAGTGAACTTGTTGAACTTGCTCAGTAGAAAAATATAAAGTAAAAATCATCTTGTGAGACACTTTGACAAAAGCCAGGATGTGGATGCATCACCTTTGTCACGGGGGGGGGGGGCTATTGGCTAGTGACAAGTGGAATTGGGCCTGCTGCATCAAGTGTGGATGAAAACATAACCCGCTGCAAATATGAGTTCTTGTGACAAATGTTTCATTCAATATGATTCCTTAATTGTCAAAGGAATGCCTCTGTTTTTACTTTTTTATTTTTGAAAATCTCATGCACATATACAATGATCTATCATATCTACCCCACCTCTCCAATTCCAACACATCTCAATCAATATGCCCCTCCCACTTCATGTCCCTTTTGTTTTTGACAATCTCCTCTATCTAATTAGTGATGCCCCTTTGTCCAGTGTCAAGACAGGCTCTGGAGCATGGGGATCTTAAAAGTGGCCACATCCTCATAAAAAGAATAATTCGCCCTCCATGCCTAGCAACTACTCAGTTCTGATAGCTCCTCAGGAAGGGATGAAGACTGAAAGCACCTATTCCATGCATGCCAGGATTACTGACTTGATCTTGTGAAGGTAATCACAGCTACTACAGTGAGTTCGTGATCGCCATAGCTGTGGCTGTACAGAATATAGCTTTTCACAGCACTCTTCCACAGATCCTGGCTCTCATGTTCGCTCTGTCTCCTCATCCTCAATGTTCCCTGAGCCTTGGTGGTGGTGGTGTATACACACACACACACATACATATGTGTGTATGTATGTATGTACATATGTATATATGTATGTGTGTTACACACACACACAGACACACACACACATATCCGATTTAAGGTTAAACACTCAGTCTCATGTACATTTTTCCAATAGTTCCTGTCTTCTGCAAAATAAGTTTTGGACCAAATTTGAAAGCAGCCCAAGTTGGTCAGTGCCAGGAGCTAGAGGAACTATAGAAATATGGACCAGGGACTCACACCTTACTTGTTGGCATTAGGCACTAGGTATAGATAATTCTTGTATTAGTTAGGGTTCCTATTTCTGTAATAAAAAATGCAATGACCAAATGCAACTTGGGGTGGAAAGAGTTTGTTCTATCTTACAGCTCTCAGGTTCATGCTCCAGCACTGCAGGAAACCAGGGCCGGAACTCAAGACTAGAACCTGCAGGCATGGCCTGAATCAGAAGTCAGGGAAAAGCTGTTTCCTGGCTTTCTTCCCATGGCTCGTTTACCCTGCTTTTTAATATATCCCTGGCCACCTGCCCAGAGGATATACTACTGCCAGTGGCCTGGGCCCTTCCACAGGCTAGCTGATGAAGGTGTTTTCTCAGTAAGTTTCCTCTTCCCAGATACCTCTAACTTGTTTCTAGATGACAGCAAACAACCAGGAAAAGTCTACCTCTGGTCTAAAAATGCTCTCTCTCTCTCTCTCTCTCTCTCTCTCTCTCTGTGTGTGTGTGTGTGTGTGTGTGTGTGTGTGTACACATCTGCCTGTGGTGTGGAAGTCAATTCAAATGTCATTCCTTAGGAACCCTCCAACTTAGTGTTAAAACCAGACCTCTTGTTTGAAAATAATGAAAAACTTGCATAATTCTGTTCTTGTGAAGTTTAAGAGCAGAATGAACTAATCTATGATGACAAAAGTCATAACAGTAGTTGCCATCAGGAATACATTTTTACCTTTCAATTCTACACATCTGAGCTGGAGTCCCAGAATCCACCTAAAATAAACCAGGAATGGTGGTATTCACTTGGAGAGATTTGAAGCCATGGAATGTGGGTAGCGATATCTGGGGCTCACTGTACAGTCAACCTATTATGCTTGGTGAGCCTTAGGCCAATGAGAGACTGTGTCTCCAAAAGATATGGTAGAAGGCATAGGAAGACCACAGCAGAGATTGTCTGCTGGTTTCTACATGTGTGGGTGTGCCCATGTGCCTTCAGGTATGCCCATGCTCTCTCTCTCTCTCACACACACACACACACACACACACACACACACACTCACACACACGGAAAATTTTCTTTTTTAATAAAGGACATGGGTATCTTGATGGGAGTCAGTTCACAAGTACATAACCTTGTCAAAACGAATCAAACTATAACTTCCCTATGATACTTAAGGTCTACAATTTCATTTTGTATGTCAATTAAATGCTCAAGGAGAAAACTAAATGGATCATGAATAACTTGTAAAAACAGAAGCAAAATCTATCTGAAATATGAATGACGTGGACTGTCTATGTTTACTATGAAAACAAGAGAGTGAGTTTACAAAACTTACAATATTGTATTATGTTGTATTATAATATGTGTTCTGGTTTCATTTTGTCAACTATAAAGTAACATTATAAAAAGATTTCTATGAAATAAGCAAGTGGCAGAAAATTAGTTTCTTTAAAATAACAATGCAAAGAAGACATGCACTGTGTCAACCAAGAAGAAATGTTCTTGGTGAAAGAATAGTTAGCCACGGAAAGCTGCAAAGGAAATAGAATGCCATTCCAGAATTGTAACTGAAATGTGATTAGGAAGTGGGAGGTGGACTTGGGAAAGCTCATAAAGAATGACCCTGTGAGAGAGATAAGTCAATGGAGAGAAAGAAGTCTCTGAGTATGTATGTGTGTATGTGTGTGTGTGCACATACATCTGTATGCATATGCATGTGGAGACCAGAGGACAATCTCTGCTCTTATCTTCTTGTGCCATCCACCATAGCTTTTAGAGACACAGTCTCTCATTGACTTAAGGCTCACCAAGCATGCTAAGCTTCCTGCATAGTGATCCCCAAGGATCTCTCCACATTTTCCATGGCTAGGACTGCAGGTACATTCTACCACTCTTGGTTTATTTTAGGTGTGCTCTGGAGATCCAACTATATCCTTAGGCTTTCAAGGCAGACATTTTACCAGTGAACCATCTTCCAAGATCTCCTAAAATCAACTCTTTTGTTAGATTTTCTTTCTCCTTTAAGTCCCCCCCCCTTTACACCTTCAGATTTGTCACCCAAATAAGTTACTAACATAAAAATATTATCAAAAAGGGCAACTGGAGTTAAGATGTGATATTGTATGGCCCACAGTTTAGGTGGTTCTGGAAGCAAAAGTCAGAACCAAGAATATAAGGTGAGTTCTTAAAATGTGGCCTTGTCTATAGATCTTGGATGTTCTGAATGTAATCGTGGACCAGGTCAGTGGAGGGACTCCATAGGGGCAGCTAGTCTTCTTAGAGGTTGTGAACAGTTTTCCAGCTAAAATAAAATATAAAATACTTCCCTAATAAATGAAAAATGAAAGAGTGGAAACGTCCATAGTCTCAGAACCTCAGCAGTCAAGTCATGATGATGAGGCGAGTTGTGACATTAGCTCAGGCCCTTCCTAGACAGAGGAGGGAATAACAAATTAGATCGCCTAGTGCCTTGCTGTGTGGAGGAATGCGGTAGTTGTTGATGCCGACTGCTTTCCGAAACAATGCATTAATGAGATTTCATTTCAAACACTTTCCCCAAATGCCTTTAGCTTATTTTCTCATTAAACAGAGGTCTCAGAGTGGCAGCTGTTGCTCTGTTGGGTTAATGATAGCTCAACATGAAAAAAAAATACAGACTTTGATGAGAAAAAAAAGGGGATCATAGAAGAGAAAGTCATGGGTGAACAATTAATTTCTAATAAGCTTACTGGCCAGGAAAACTACCCAAGTCCAACCTAAGGACCTACTGGCAGTTGATGGCCACTAGGGGTGGGGCAGTTTTCTTTAGGACTGTGGCTTCTGGTAGGCCTTCCATTGGAAAGGCCTTACACTTTGGCACATGCTAACATCACTAATTAGACTCAGTGGGCTAAAAGTGAGCACATTAAACTAAGAGGGAGATGTGTGGGGGAGGGAGGGAGTTGTCTGTGATTTTTGAGGAGATATGAAAATATACTGTTTAAATTTTTTTCAAAAATGATTTATCTGGGGTATAAGTTTTTTAAATTTTAAGATTTTTAATTTTTTGTTGATATAAAGAGTTCACTTATTAATTGAAAGCCAGGCTTACTTATTCCCACCCCAGTGTTTCATGGAGGAAGTAAGAAGGTTTTGACTGAACTCTGAGGGTAGACCATTCTGTTGCTATTGTCATAGCCGATCTTCAGGGAAGGGTGAACAGTAATTACCTTGGTTCAAGGGACTTCTAAGGAGCTGGTTATAAATGCATATAGACCTCATTCTTGGCTGGATGACCTCTCTGTACACTATATAAGGGAGAACAGATGTAAAACAGCTCCAGTTGGAGTAGCTAGGCAGTATTTAAATTTCCAGCGATGAAAAAAAACATTCTTCCTATGAAGTGGATGACGAAAGGTAACTTTGCATATTATGGCAGCTGACAAAGTGATGTATATTCCTTGAGCTAGGAAAAGGGATTATGGAGCTGGGAAAGTTGTCTTGGTTAGGGTTTCTGTTGCTATGAAGAGACACCAGGAGCACAGAAACTTTTATAAAGGAAAGCATTTAATTGGGGTGGCTTACAGTTCAGAGGTTGAGTCCATTATCACCGTGGCAGGACATGGCAGTTTGCAGCAGACACAGTACTGAAGAAAGAGTTGAGATTTCTACATCTTGATCTGAAGGCAATAAGAAGTGAGTTGAGATCCCTGTAGTGGCTTGGGCATGTATGAGACTCCAAAGTCCACCTCCACGGTGACACACTTCCTCCAACAAGGCCATAGCTATCCCAACAAAGCCACACCTCCTGATAGTGTCACTCTCCATGAGCTTATGGGGGTCAATTACATTCAAGCTATCAAAAGAAGCAATTCAGTAAGTAAATGGTTTGCCTTAAAAAACCCCAAAACCTGAGTAGGATTTCCCAGAACTTGTTTTCTTTGTTTGTTTGATTGATTTTTTTATAGGTACTCCTGTGGTCATATTTTGTTTGTGATCTAATAAATAAAGTTTACTTGAAGATCAGAGTGTGGAGCTAGGCACTAGTTAGCCATAGAGGCCAGGTAGTTGTATCACACACCTTTAATCCCAGTACTCAGTAGGCAGAGGCAGATGGATCTCCGTGAGTTCAAAGCTACCTGGCCAATAAGTGATTGATCTGATCTAAAAGAAAAACAGAGCAATGCAGTGGTGGCTCACATCTTGAATCCCAGTACTTGGGAGTCACACATCACATAACTTTAATTCCAGCACTAGAGAGGTGGAGCCAGGAAGGGATATGACTGGGCAGAGAGACGAGTATAAGCTTGGAGGAGACAGGAGCTCAGAGCATTCAGTCTGAGGATTCGTGGAGACAGGATCTTTCTCCCTTTGGTCTTAGGATTTAGTAGAGGTAAGAAGAACTCTAGTAGCTGTTTGCTCTGCATCTCTGATCTTTCAACTTTTACCCCCTAATATATAACTCTGGGTTTTTATTATTAGCAAGAATTAGAATTCTTGCTACATACTCTGACTTATGCTTGTAAATTGCAGTGCTCAGGAGATTGAGACAGGCAGAGCCCTGAGTCTCAGTGTCCAACTGATCAAATTAAATTTTCATGTTCTAAGTCAGGGAGAGACCCATCTCAAAAACAAAGTGGGTGGCATCATCGAGAATAACACTTGATGCAGGCTGATCTCTCTGAGTTCGAGGCCAGCCTGATCTCTGTGAGTTCCAGGACAGGTTCCAAAGTTACACAGAGAAAACCTTTCTGGAAAGAGAGAGAGAGAGAGAGAGAGAGAGAGAGAGAGAAACAGTTGAGATTGTCCTCTGGCCTCTCTATATATACGTGTATACCTGCATTCCTGTACATTCCCATATACAATTGTACCCACACAGACATGAACATGTATGCGCACACACAAATACACACAGAGAAGGAAAGAAAACGAGTGGAAATCATGCCATCTGACTTTAGGAGTCACGTTTCTCTATCACATGTTACTTAGAAAGGAATTCAGATTGTTGGTTCTCCACAAGTATAGATCATGTTACCAGTTACTTAACTCTTCCATGATCTAGCACTTCTTCATTAGATTTCCAAAAGGACAAAGATTTTAGTAGGAAAAATATATTTATACCAGAAGTTAAATTTAGACCCTAAATTTAAGATAAACTAATAAATTATATTCCAATGAAAGTTCACAAAACTCAGACAGCACTGACAGGTGATGAAAGAAATACAAAGCTTAACTTTCAGGATTCAATCTCTTCATATTTTCAGTAATAGTAAAAGAACATATTTTACCCCTTGAAATCATGTGACTTGGAGATGGTATCCTAGACATGTGTTGTTGGGAACACAGTGTGAAGGTCTTTGCACCATGTGTCTCCAGAGAAACTAGGAATGTTAAGCACACAGGACTGCCTTTCCAACGAAAAAGATGAAAAACCCATTCTTCCACCCAGAAAGCTGAAAGTTGGAAATAATTAGTAGCCTAGTAACCTTTTATCTTTTGGGCCAGGCCACATCAAGCTCCTACAACCAGGACTGGAAATGGCTTATATCCCAAATGATTTCTACATTATCTGTGTGACCAAGATCAGGCTATATCCTTAGGGCCTTAAGATAACACAGGTAGCTTATCTCCAGATCTTCTTGAAAGAAATGGCATGTACCCTGAGTTGAGTTTCAGTGTTACTACACTTCCTTGTGTACCTGGGATTGTATCACACCAGGAAATTTTTTTCAACTAATGTTAGTAATAAACTAAGATATCAGTCTCTTTAGAAGTTTTGATCCAGGTTGATCAAGTCAGTCTGAATTGAGTTTTCATTCTCATTTCTTTGTGGTTTGTTTCTCTGACTGACACCTGTTGAGACCTCCTCAATGAGGAGGAGAACATAACAAGGGGAAGCCATTTTAGACACTAATGAAAGTGGAATGGATTGTGTCAGAACCCATGACAGGAGGTTATGAAGGAAAAAGAAATGACAGGGAAAAAAAGAGAAACCCATGTTGGGCGTTTTACCCATTTCTGTTTTCAGCAAAGATGTCAGTCATTGGCAAGAATTATTACCTTGGGGTCACAGTGTGTGCCTTAACAGGTCAAATCCTACCACTTGTTCTTGAGAAGTCTATTAATACTACCTAATTAAGAGTAAAATCAGAAAAGGGAGGTTTATACAATGTGGCCAAATCGAAAAGAAGGACAACAAGATCCAGTGAATCACTCCATTCCACTTCCAGGGCCCTGACATGAAGCTGAAGTTAGGCAAAGACTGGGGATATTCACATCTAAGCAGTCCTGGTCACAGGATTAGAAGACTCCTGAGCAGGGCCCCATGAAGTGAATATCTCCTGGGTAAATTGGGAGGCAGGGATAAAAGGAGAGGATGGGAATGGGTACATGAAGGATCTAGATGGCCGAGTTGGGGTAGAGATGGAGAAGGAAAGCAATGAAAGAGACATCTTGAAAGAGAGGATCATTATGGAGTTAAGGAGAAACCTGGTGTGAGGGAAATTCCTGAGAAATCCACAAGATTGACTACAGCTATGACTCCTAGCAATAGTGGAGAGGGTTCCTGAACTGGCCTTCCCCTATAATCAGATTGGTGACTACCCTAATTGTCATCATAGAACCTACATCCTGTAACTGGTAGAAGCAGATGCAATGATCCACAGCCAAACACTAGGTTGAGCTCCTGGAATCCAGCTGAAGAGAGGGAGGAGAGATCATATGAGCAAGGGGCAGGGGATAAGATTGTGATGAGGAAACACACAGAGAGAGCTGACTTAAGCTAGTGGGAGCTCATGAACTCTGGACTGATCACTGGGGATCCTGCATGGGACCAACTAAGCCCTCTGAATGTGGGTGACAATTATGTGACTTGATATGTTTGTGGGAACCCTAGCAGTGGGACCGGGACTTATCCCGGGTACAGGAGCTGACTTTTTGGAGCCCATTCCCTATGGTGGGAAACCTTACTTAGCCTTGATGCAGGGAGAAGGGGCTTGGTCCTGCCTCAACTTTGATAATGAGAGAAGTCATATCTGTAAAAATTTATGCACATTTGTCATCTGGGAAAGAAGGTGGACACCACCTGGCCAGATAAACCAATGGAGATTGAGAAGAATGAACAGTTGTGCTGACCACATCTACCCTAGTGAATGCATCTATGGAAGAACCAGGTATTTAAAGACACTTAGAGAAGATGGAGGGCTGGCGAAATGGTTTAGTAGTTAAGCATAAAGCCCTTCTACGGCACAAAGAGTGAGGAACCAAAGTAAGATTCTCCAGCACCCACATTAATGACAGGTAGGAGTGACAGACCAACTCTGGAGGTGGATAGCTCTAGCCGCTGAGTTGGTGAGCTCTGGATTCAAGTGAGAGACTCTGGCTCAATAAATTAAATGGGGAATGGTTGAGCCTGTTGTCAGCCTTGGG
Source organism: Ondatra zibethicus (assembly GCA_004026605.1). Classification (NCBI taxonomy): domain Eukaryota; kingdom Metazoa; phylum Chordata; class Mammalia; order Rodentia; family Cricetidae; genus Ondatra; species Ondatra zibethicus. The sequence continues at coordinate 45,497 of PVIU01002688.1, read as the reverse complement.
CCTCCATCCACATGCTCATAGCTGTGCACACAGTCCTAAACACGCATATCGTATTCACTCCTGTGTTAAAAAAGGAAAAAAGAAACAGGACACAGAAAGAAAAGTAAGGAAGTAAGATTCACCTGTCTGTGGAACAGGAAATATAACGAAGAGAACATGCAGCTGTGATGACGAGAGGCAAGGCAGGGGCAGGGAGAAGAAGCAACTTCCCACTGAGAAAGAGGCATGCAAGTGCAGCAGGGAGAAGAGATGCCAGGAGACAATACAGATAGAACTGATGGGCAACAAGGGCAGGATAAGAGGGCTCCCTCCTTCCCCAGCCCCAGAGTACAGTGTCCCCAGGAGAGCCACAATGAGAAGGCCCAGGAGAAAAGAGCTAGCCTGTCATCTCACAGGAAGTGGAGCAGGTGCCCACAGGCACAGAAGGAGAGCAGTTCAAAGAAAGTTAACAATGGCATTTCATACAACAGGAAAATGTGGCAGAGCACCATTGAAAATCAGAACATGTCCTCCTGCTAGCACAGGACGAAAGAACTCAGGGAAAGAGGGAAGGGTGAGACTGTGGGATTGGGATGACAGTGATTGTGTTGGGTTGGGGGAGGACAGAATGTGGTTTAGGTCTTAAAAGATTGGAAGGAGATCTGTTTGCTTTACTTGGGAGGAATTATAAATAGGTCACTCATTCTGTTCTGGTGGCAGCTCTCTCTTAAATAAACGACAGATGTAAGATTCTGTCACAGATTCAGATACATGTTCCCATGTATGGATTTGATGATAAATATTGGTTAACTAATGTGCTAGAAAATGATGAGCTTAATACATATAACACAGAAGATTAAATGATGTACTATATATGTAAATGTGTCTGTATGCATGTGTGCATATGTGTACGCAAATTTAAGCAATGCCTTTCAGGAAGAAGTGCTGTATTGTGAGAACATGAAACAGCTTGTGAGAAATAAGGCTCCCAGAGTCTGTCTTTTTCCAACACATCACAGGAGAGGTGAGTGACTTGTTGGCCGTGGAGACAGTGATAATTGGCTGTGGCGATAGTCACTCTTGATTGTCAATTATACAGCATCTAGACTGACCAGAGGAACAAACCTCTGTGCATATCTATGTAGTTTCCAGCTTGAATTTGTTGAAGAAGAAAAACTCATTCAAAGAGTGGGTTGCACCATCCCATGGACTGGTGTCCTGGTTGAAATAAAAAGGAGAAGGTGAGCTGAGAACCAGCATCCAGCTCTCTGCTTCTAGACATGTTGCAGTGTGACCGTCCATCTCAGGACATAGTGCCTGTGGCCACACCTTCCCTGTCGTGGTGGACCTGCCCTAATGTGTGAGCTAAAACAAACCCATGCTCCTTTGCGCTGCTGCTTTTTGCCAGGTGTTTTGCGCAGTGACAACACAAGTAACTGATGCAAACATTGACAGAAAACAAGTTTTGTTGTAGTTCCTTATATTCCTTATTTTGCAGATTAGAAAGGTGTATGTGGTTGAAAACATCCTCTTCTAAGTTTAAAACTGTACCTACATTTAAACTTTATTTGTGCTTTGAATTCCTAGGAGCAAAACATTTCCATAATACAATTTTTTAAGACTCTCTCCTTGGAGTCAAAGCTTCTCCAAGTTCAAGATAATTTTCTCTCTAATCATATGACCATTTTTGTGACTATTACATTTCATTGTAATAAGGTAAATCAAGCTTGCCTTAAAATTTTCAATTTAAGAAATTCTTTAGAGAATGTGATGATAAATTCTTCATATTTCTAAAGGAATATATGGTTTCTTAACTCTCAGAATTTCATTGACTATATGACAGTAAAAATACAAGCAATATGTTGTTTTTGCCTATGGGGAAATGCATTAGCAGGGATAAAACAAATCCCAGCCTAATCCCTGAGACACATTTTAATGTTTCTTCTTAACTCCTTTAATGAAACCTCTTTGGTGAGAATCATGACCAGCAGGCAAATCGCATCTGAAATTTCCTATATGATCCTCTCTCCACTTCTACTCACACCAAGATGGAAAGGACCCAGAATGAATCTTTACAAAACCAGCACAGGTCTAGATTTGCTATGGAGCATTAAGTGTAAATTAAATGAATCTATCTCCCTCTGCTGTGGTTTTACTGTGAACTGTCCTCAGCCAGCTCATGCATTTGGTGACCAGTTCTTTGGAAAAGTTGCAGAACCCTTAGAGGTTGGAGCCTTGTTGGAGGAGGCAGGTCATTAAGGGTGGACTTCTTTGAGATGTTCTAATATGTCCTAACTTCCTGTTTTCCTTTTTCCCCCCTAAATGTCCATGCAATGTGACCAATATGCAGCTGCCTCAGCTACCATCTTCTCCTTCCTGCAACCATGCCTTTCTTATCATGATGGAATGATCCTCTAGACTGTAAGACAAAATAAGCCCTAACTCACGTAAGTTGCTTCCAACCACATAGATGAACACAGAAATGGGGAAACTAATAAGATACCTTCTGATTCTGCCATCTTTCTGCTCACACCGTTAAGCGGGATGTCCTGTATCAGTCTCTTGTCTTTGCTTCAATAAGCACAGATTTACTGAGTTTAGCAAAACACTGGCGCTACTAGAGGACAATGGATGCTTGCTCATCATGTCTTACACTGATACTTAAGTTACAGGATTTGATATGAGGGGTAAAACTGTTAGTGAGGGTGGTGAGAAGTGTGTGAGAGTCGCTTCTTGATATCTTGTGGGAATTCTTATTTCCAGTGTGGCTTCACATTGGTCTGCAAGTAAGCTTAGTTTTTAAGCTGTTATCTCAGTTTCATTTTTCATTTTATACCAGAGGAGTAGTGGCTACTTACTTTCTAGGAGCATAGAATTAAACCAATATGAAAACAATATATAAATGTTTGAATATAAAATGTCATGAAGAAAGTAATGTTCTGCTATTTAGATGGGGCTTCTCTCCACAGCAGAGGAAGGACCAGGTAGATCTGAAAAAGCTAGAGTATGGGAAAGAATGAGCATCCATAGTGCTCTCAGGAAGGAATAGGAGAAGCAGGGCAAAGAGCTATAGGGTTGATCAGTTGGAATAATTTAGGTGACTCGGGGCTAAAAGGGCTGATTACAGTCGAGGGTTTGCAATGATCCCCCATCATTAGGGCCAGGGACACATTCTCTGGAAAGCAGAAGTCTCATAGGAGGCATTTCTGGGGAGGGGCCCTGGGTGATTCTAGGTGAGTTAGAATCCGATAACTCTAAAAAGGGGAAAGATCCCAAAAAGGACACAGGGTCAGAAAATATCAAAAGGCATGTTTGATAAGCCCTTTCAGTTTCTAAATTTACCAATTTCTATGCGTGTTCAGTTCCAATTTCAAGCAAAATCTTTAGTGTTGCAGTTGCAGTGCCTCAACCGAGCTGAGCTGTTAGAATTGACCTGTCCTGCTGACCTGGTGCTCCAAATGTGAAAGGTCACTCAGGCTCATGAGTGTGGAGACTTGCTCTTGAGCTGGTGGTGCTTTGGGGAGGTTATTGAACCTTTAGGAGGTAGAGTTTTATCAGGAGAAGTACATCAGTGGGAACCGGTTCTGAGTGTCCCTGCTGCTGCGCTTGCCCAAACCCGCCCTGCCGCCAAGCCTGCCTTTGGGCCTGTGAGGGCCTTGGAATACTCAAACACAGACTGTTCAGTGCTGAGGGGACCTGAGAGAGGACAGACCAAGAAAAACTCCCAAGTACTTAGCCACAGCAAAGACTGGACCAAGACAACAAGACTCTGCTGGCCTCATTTGAAGAAAGAGATGGGCAGGCACCAATCCAAGAATTCCACCAACATTCTGAAAGCAACATGGTAACACCAGAATCCCGTGAACACACAACAGGAAGACTTGATCACCCTAACCCAAAAGAAGTAGAAGTAAATGACTTTAAATGTAACCTCATGAAAATGATGGAGACCTTTAAACAGGAAGTGAAAAACTCCCTTAAAGAAATGGAAGAGAAGACAAATAAAAAGTTAGAAGAATTTAATAAATCCCTCAAAGATGCCCAAGAAAACCAAGGAAAAGCAATAAAACAGGTAAAGGAAACAGTTCAAGATTTAAAGACTGAAATGGAGGTAATAAAAAAAAAACCACAAACTGAGGGATGGCTAGATATGGAAAATCTAGGTAAATGAACAGGAACTACAGTGAAAAGTATAACCAACAGAATACAAGAGATAGAAGAAAGAATCTCAGGTGCTGAAGATACTAGAGGAAATAGACTCATTGATCAAATAGAACATCAAATCCAACAAATTCTTAACACAAAACATCCAGGAAATCTGGGACACCATGAAAAGACCAAACCTAAGAATAATAGGGGTAGAAGAAGGAGAAGAATTCCAGCTCAAAGGCCCAGAAAAATATATTCAACAAAATTATAGAAGAAAACTTTCCCCACCTAAAGAAGAATATCCCTGTGAAGGTACAAGAAGTTTACAGAACACCAAATAGACTGGATCAAAAAAAAAATCCCCTCACCATATAATAATCAAAACACAAAACATACAGGATAAAGAAAGAATATTAAGAGCTGCAAAGGAAAAAGGTCAAGTAACATATAAAGGTAAACCTATCAGAAATACACCTGACTTCTCAATGGTAACCATGAAAGCCAAAAGGTCTTGGATAGATGTGCCGCAAACACTAAGAGACCATGGATGCAAGCCTAGACTACTATACTCAGCAAAGCTTTCTTTCACCATGGATGGAGAAAACAAGATATTCCATGACAAAAACAGATTTAAACAAATACGTGTCCACAAACCCAGCCTTACAGTAAGTACTAGAAGGAAAACCTCAGCCCAAGGAAGCAAACAACACCCACAATAGCACAGACATCTGATAACCCTCCACCAACACAACTCAAAGAAGGCAAACACACAAACACTACCACCAAGAAATAACTGGAGTTAACAACCACTGGTCATTAATATTGCTTAATGTCAATGGACTCAATTCACCTATAAAAAGGCACAGGTTAAGAGAATGGATACAAAAATAGGATCCAGCATACTGCTGTTTACAAGAAATACACCTCAACCTCAAAGACAGACACTACCTCAGAGTAAAGGATTTGGAAAAGGTTTTCTAATCAAATGGACCTAAGAAACAAATGGGTGTGGGTATCCTAATATCTAAAAAAATCAATTACAATCTACAATCAATTAGAAGAAATAGAACACTTTATACTCATAATTTTTTTATTTTTTTCCATACATTGTTTTGTTTTATTTTTTCCATTCAAGAACATAATTAAGGAAATAAATTTTTTTTCCTTTCTTCCCCTTCTCCCGGTCCCCTCCCACTACCCCTCCACCCCTCCTCCCTCCCCCTTCTTCCTTGAAAGAGGGCATGGTGCCCTGCCCTGTTGGAAGTCCAAGGCCCACCCCCATCCCTCCTGGCCTAGGAAGGAGTGCATTCAAAAAGAAAATCAGCCTAAAAACCACAATCCCAGAGAACTTAGACAACAATGAGGACACTAAGAGAGACATACATAGATCTAATCTACATGGGAAGGAGAAAAAGACAAGATCTCCTGAGTAAATTGGGAGCATGGGAACCTTGGGGGAGGGTTGAAGAAGGAGGGAAGAGGCAAGGAGGGGAGCAGAGAAAATTGTAGAGCTCAATAAAAAAAAGAATTTCTTTATGGAAATATTTTGAAAATAAATCACCAAATAGTGGATAGTACTGAAGTTTGCAGCACATTTGAAACATTCTGACCCATACCAGCGAGGTGACGAATCAGCTGCAGTAGTTATTTCATATTATGGGTTCAAATACCTAACAGGAAGCAATGGAAGGGAGGAATGAAGGCATGGAGGGAGAGAGGAAGAAAGGAAGGGCTTATGCTGACTTACAGTATGAAGGTGTCTTTCCATCATAAGGTGGATATAACAATGTTTATTGAAAAGAAACCAACTAGAGAGATGTTGGTTACCCTGGCTATAAACCCTTTCTTCCTTAACTTGCTTTAGTTGGGTACTTTTGTCACAGAAACAAGACAAGTAACTAGAATAACACTTGACAGCATGGTGTAACCATTGGAAACCAAACCCTGCCCCAAAACTTGTCCCAAGGAAGGGAGAAAGTCCTCCAGGAGCCACACAATAGACATCCAAGGAGAACTCTCACACTCACTGTGTGTAAAACCTCATCCAAGAAATTGACACAAAATAAAATAAAAATGTAAATAGAAAGAAAGGTACATGACAGAAATGCCACATTAAGTAAGATTGTGAATATCTCCTCATTATAAAATGAGAGCACAAGAGAGACTGAAATATAAGAAGATGAAACTGGAATTTAAAAACTCTGGAAAGGGGACAGCGAGATGAGTTTGCTGCCCAGAGCGCTGGCTGCTTTTTCAGATTATGCTGTTTCCATTTCTAGCACCTACATGATGGCTTGTAAGGACCCTCAACTCTAGTCGTGGGTGATTTGACTTCTGGCCTCAGGGGGCACTGCATCCATATCACACTTGTGTACATAGAATCAAAGGAAACATTTTTTAATTAAAAAATACATAGAGTTAATTTTTATGAGCTAGCTTCATGTTGTCCTTAACAGTTATGATTCTTTCCCCAGCCCATGTTTCAAACTTCTCATTCTCTTTGTTTCTTTGCTCCTCCTCAGGTCTGACACCATGAACTGTGTCCAGGTAATGGTGTAATCTCTTGCTATGGACACAAAGTCAGGACACAGCAGACATCTGGAATATTATTGAAAGATATTCCTGTGCTGTGAACGGCCAGAATAAACCACATAGGGAAGAAGCTTTAAATCACAAAAAATGTCTTCCTGCACTCATCAATTGCTTTGCTCCATGCAGCCTTGGCCAGATGTTATACTCACTCCTAGTAGCTGCATGGGCATTTGCAAATGGACCAAATGAAGAGTGAAAAGAACTAATAGTTTTAAGCAGGTGCAGTTGAAATATACTGTGTTACATTTTCAAAAGCATGTGATTATGTAGATGCATTGATGTTACCCTGAGAACCTTGGAAAGGGCTCAGTGAAGGAGAGGTATTCACATCACATCAACTTTGTAGAAAACCCATATGTGTCTGGGAAACAACATAATATTTGACTCTGAGGCACTAAGATAATGATATAGAGATGATGGGCATGTTTAGGTAAATAAAGTGAGCAGGAGGTCATTTCTCTGAGGCTGCCCCACTCATTTAATTCCTATGTAACAAACTTCATCCTAGCAATGTGTAAGGAAGCCAAGCAGAGCTGGAAGGGTATTTTAGAAACAAATGGACTTCAACTCAAAGAAGACGCTTCAGCCAAGTTCGGGCCATAAGGGTTTGACCATCCCCAAATAAGGTGATACTTGGCTATAACTAATCAGAATTCCTTCCTTTGTTCCCATTTTGCCTAAGCAAGCTCTCCACTCACAATGTTGGGTATGGTTCCCTGAGCATTTTCTGGTTCTGTGTTGGTCTTCATGAGTGGGCCTTTGACCATGTAAGAACTAACTTTGTCTAAAGCTAGACTTTGTTCTTGCCTTCCCCCACATTTTCATTCTCCTCCCTCTCTCTCCCCTCCCCTTTGTGTTTGTGTATGAGAGCCATAGGTCAGAATGTCTCCTCTTCAATCACTTTGTACCTTTTGTTTGAGAATTTCATACATGTAGAGGGTCAAATCCACCCTCTATACCACAACTTTAATTCCTCCCCATTCCTGCTACCATTTTTTTCTCTCAATTTCATGCTCAGTTTTAAAAACTCAAGTCCAATAGGTGTTGCCTGCTTGTGCATGTGAGCCTTCCAGTGCCTGTCATAGCCACTGTGAGTTCACACACTGATGTGGGATTTCCCTCTCTATGCTGTGAATGCCATTGGTTAATAATGAAGATGCTTGGGCCTAAGACAGGGCAGAATAAAGCTAGGCAGGAAAACTAAACTGAATGCTGGGAGGAAGAAGGCAGAGTCAGTGAGATGCCATGTAGCCTCCAGAGACGGCTGGAACCTTGCCAGCAGACCATGACTTCATGGTGATACATAGATTAATAGAGATGGGTTGATTTAAGATGTAAGATTTAGCTAGAAATACGAATAGGCCAAGCATTGTTTTAATTAATATAGTTTCTGAGTGATTATTTTGGGTCTTGGTGTCTGGGAAATGAATGAGCAGCCTTGACTACAATGCACAGTGGGTCTGGAGCATCTGGGGAGACTGTTTTATTGCAGTCATCTACTCTCTATAGCTCCTGTAATTGTTTCACTCCCTTTCCATGATGATAGCTAAGTCTTGGCAGGAGGGGTGTGACATAGTCATTCCATTTAAAGCTGAACACTCCATAGTCAGCACATCTGTGCTGCAAGAAAAAGCCTCTGTGATGGGGACTGAGAGAGATAGTCATTTCTGGCCACAGAGATAAGAACTTTGGGGCAGTTTATTACGATATCCATTTAGATGAATAGTAATAATAGAATCTCTGTTGCACAAATTCTAATTAATCATAATAATAAAAGCTCAGAATAAGATATAGGGGTTAATCCTAAAGATCAGAGAAGCTGAGCAGCCAGTCACTAGTTCTTACCTCTACTGCATCCTCAGACCAAAGGAGGTGATCCTGTCAGTACGAATCCTCAGACTGAATACTCTCTCAATAAAACCTCAGACTGAATCTGAGCTCCTGTCTCCTTCAACCTTACATTCCATTCTCTGCCCAGACATATTACTCCTGTCTGCACCTCCCTAGTGCTGTGATTAAAGGCATGTGATCCCAAGTGTTGGGATCACCTGTGTGTGAACTGTATTTCTCTTTTAGACAGATTCATATTGTGTAGCCCAGGACAACCTTGAACTCACAGAGATCTGTCAGCCTCTGTCTCCCAAGTGCTGGAATTAAAGGTGTGTGCCACCACTGCATGACCTCTGTGACTAACTAGTGGCTTAATTCTGCACTCTGATCTTCAGTCAAGATTTATTTGTTAGATCACAAACAAAATATCACTGCAGACCTCCATAAGAGCTTGTGATCTACTGATCTATGGGTTCTTAACCCTGTTAATGTTAACAGACATGACTCTCCATTTATTTATGTTGTGGTTTTCCTTAACCATTCAAATATACTTCCTGATTTGTCAATATTTACTCAAAAATCAGTGAGGTCAAGGCAGGCACTTTATTGTCTGTTGTGGTGGTTTAAATAGTTATGACCTGCATATATTCATGTGTTTCAATGCTTGACCCATAGGGAGTAAGTAGCACTATTAGGAGTTGTAGCCTTGTTGGAGTGGGTGTGGCTTTGCTGGAGGAGGTATCTTACTTTGGAGGTGGACTTTGAGGTTTCATATGCTCAAGCCATACCCAGTGTGACAGTTCACTTCTTGTTGCCTGAGGATTAATGTGTAGAACTCTCAGCTCAGCCACACCAGCACAGCAACTGTAGTTCTTTGAGCGAGGGACGTCAGGATTAACACACAACAAAACTTCAGGTTCTGCAGGCAAGCCTTTATTCCACTTTCTCACACAGTATATATAGCCCTCAACAGAGGAGGCCGAGCCAGCAAAAGCAGGAAGCTCATCACCATAACTCACATGGCTTAGGGATAAACATCCTTAAAAACATTGCTGAGAACAACAGATTGTTCCTGTTTTTGTTCCTGTTTTTGGAACAACCAACCACAAGAGTGCAAAACAGATCAAGTTGGGGTGCAAAGGCCTGTCCTCAAGGGACCCAATAATTCCCCTCTTTTTATTTTAAGAGCATGAGAACACCTGTCTTACGACTCCCCCAGATAGAGACTCTTACCCATCTTCAGGAGGGCCTTAATCCCTGTCTTAGGTGAGCTCTCTATACCAGGACAGTTGTCCATCATAGGGATCCCTCATGACTTCTGCAGCATCTGCAGCCAGACTTGGGGTGCTTCCTGATTACCAGAAGACAGCCTGAGCAACACTTGTGGAGTAACAGTGTGCTGTACATGGGATTGCCGCATAAAGCGACAGAGAATCAAAAACAGATAACCTCAATAGCAATATCAGCACAAGTGAGAGTGTTTCAGACAATTGCTGGATCCAGCTCCTAAGCTGGGCCATGGCATTCCACCTAATGGATCCAGACACAGCAGGGACCCATGTGCTGCTAATACTAACAATATGATGAGCTGTTTGCAGGGTAAAATTCAAAAAGGAGGAATTCCAAGGGCCATTCAAATATGCATTAACTGTTTAATCATATCAGAAGCATTTACAACATTAGCAGGTGTAACATACAAGACATTTGTTGCAGGAGCCAAAGGGAATCTACCTGTTCTTGCAAAAGTAGAGTTTGTTGATTTAGATTTAAAAGTCCAAATCTAACATGAGAGTTCAGAGCACTCTGCCTGCAGGGCCTCATTAACCCTTCCAGACAGCTGATCCACAGTCTCCACAGTCACAGCCATCTGTGAAATGGCAACTCCAGCAACCGTAGCCACGGTGGCAGTGACAGCAATAGCAGCAACAATTGCACCTGTTATCCCAAAGTCTCACCACTCTCGATAAAGGATGAGCTCCTGATGTTCTTGAGACACCAGCACTGGCAGAGGGATCACAGCAGGCACTCAAATGATGAAAGCTCCATCAGAACCATCCCAGGAATTACTCAGCTAGCAGATCCTGGAAAAACAATTAAGAATATTGCCCTCCAAAGTGCCATTCCACAATACAAAGAAAAATGGGGCAAGAACGCAAGCAGAAGATTGAAATGTCATTTTGCGTCCAGCAGTATAATTTATCTTTAGAGAGGTTTTAAAAATATCTCTATGGTTAAAACTGGCAGTGGCATTAAAAACAATTACTCACACCTGGGAAAGGTGGAATTTTTCTTTGTGGGCCTATGGCCATACTACCACATATCTTTCCTACCTTTTAACACACCAGGCTCTTGAGTGATACATTCTTCCCACATAACTGTGGGGTGGAGATTAAAATCTCTGTCAGCATCCCAACACTGAGGAGCAGGCTTGGGACCATAGGTATATGTTATATTTGTTTTCCTCTTTCAGGATGGGATGCAATATATTTCTAAATCCTATCACCCTACCATGAGTAAAGTCTGAAATAGAAGCATTACTCAATAATAAACATTCATGATGAAAGGAGGACTCCTTCACCAATGACAGGTTACTAAGATTAACAAAACAAAGAGCCTCCATTAATGGAAAGGCAGCTGTAATGTTTCCTCGTTCGGGATCAACTCAGCCTGAAGCTGTCCCCAGTGTTATGTTGCTAGCAAAAAGTGAGGGAAAGAGAGGGCTATTTTTACTAACTGGCATTAAAAGTGGGGTTTTCTCACCAGACTCCACATCACCCATGACTCTGTTGTTGTTACCAGAGTCATCACCTGAAGCGAAGGAGCGTCACAGTCTTCATCCTGCGTCACTGGCCATCCGCATCTCTCTGGCACCCAAATTGGTTTATCAACTCCTGGAGGAAAAATACATACAGGCCCCCTCACTTTTGCCAACAAGGGGGTTGGTTCCATCCATCTTCCTGTTTGCAGATCTTTCCAACGAACCCATCCTAGGCTCTGAGCCCTAACTTGTGTATGACACTCCATAGGCTAGTGACCTTCAGCATCCAGAGTCAAAACTTTTAAAATAAAGAGAATGGTGGATAATTGAGTTGCTGGGGAGAATATGAACTCCCCCCTTTTTATTTTCTGAAAATATTACTTTAGGGTCTGATTGGATCTTTCCACAATTGCTTGACCCATTGGGTTATACGGGATGACTGTTTTATGGGAAATTTCATAGAATGAACAAAAGGATAAAAAATTTTTGCTGATATATGCTGGGCCATTATCTGTCTTAATAACCTCAGGTTTGCCCATATAGGCATAAGCAAATAGTGTGCAATGGCATCTTTTGCTCGTACTCCTGAATGCAAGGATGTGAAAATTATTCCTGAAAAGGTATCTACTGATACATGGACAAACTTAAGTTTCCCTGTGGCGGGCATAATTGATTTGATGGTAACCCTTGTGGGTTAACTCCTAAATTGGAGCTGCTTAGGAAAGGAGCACACTAAGGTCAAGAAGATGTAATGGCTGATGCTACTTCTTGTGTGCATCAAGTATGATGCTGCAGAGAGCGTGCCTTAAGGTAAAATTTATCATGTATTTCTTGGGTGCGGTCAGAAGTAAAGCAAACATGTATATGTTTATCAGCTAAATCATTACCTGCTGACAATGGCCCAGGCAGCTGGGTATAACTGTGGATATGTCTGACAAACAAAGGCTCAGTCCGCTGCCAAATCAAATGCTGAACGCAGCTAAGCAAATGATGGACCTTAGAGGTAGGTGATATATATGCAGATGTCTCCAATGGTTTAAAGATGTGGGCCATATACACACTATCAGTATACAAATTTACAGGTTCCCCAGGTAAGAGCTAGAGTGCAAAGACACAGGCTGTTACCTCTGCAACTTGGGCTGATACATCCCCCACAGGATGCTTCCATGCTTTTCCTCCAGAAACCACTACTGCATTACCTTTAGGGGAAGCATCTGTAAGGACAGCATGCGCTGAGGGTAGGGGAGATCCTCTAATCACTCAGGGGAATATAACGTGGTGATTTTTGAATAGGACCACTAATGGATGCTGAAGATAATGAGAATCAAAACTTCCAGAAAAGGAGGTGAGAAAAAGGGTCCACTCATCATGGTGCTGCTGTAAATGTTCTAGCTGGTCTTTAGTATAAGGTGTTATAATCTTGTCAGGGTACTTCCCAAATGTCAGAGGGGCAACCTTCTTAACTTTCCAAAGTAATTGTAATATAGCTTCATAGTATGGGGTGACTACCCTCACTGGAGAGGCAGGCATGTGTACCCATAAAATAGGTCCATCCTACCAAAAGACTCCTTTAGGGGCAAAATTGGTAGCAAGAACTATAAAATTTAATGATTAATCATAATTAATCTGCTGGAGATGGACCTTTTCAATGTTGTTCAGAAGAAGCCTTAAGGCCTGTCTGGCCACAGGCACCAATATTTGGGGGGAAGTTCAGTCAGGATCTCCCAAGAGCATATTGTACAATGGTCTTAAGTCACCTGTTTTGATTGTTAGAGAGAGGCATATCCACTGTATGTCTCCCAGTAACTGCTGCCAATCATGTAATTTTTTTAAGATGAAGCGTGTCAATAGTTTTTTTTTTTTTTTGGTTTAATTCCATCCATGGCCAATTGGTACCCAAGGAAGGAATATGGGGCTTGCATTTGGACTTTCTCAGGAGCTATGATCAGCCCTGACTTCTCTAAATCCTGTTGCATTTGAGGGTAACCATGAGCAGTTAATCTTGATCAGGCCCTGCTATTAATAAATCATCCATATAATGAACATTATATAACTGTGGGAACTGACAGTGAACAGGCTCCAAGGCAGCAGCAACATAAACTTGACATATAGTAGGACTATTTGTCATTCCCTGTGGGAGTACGATCCAATGGAACCACAAAGCTGGTTCCTTAAAATTAAATGAAGGGAGGCTAAAGCAAAATGAGGGCAATTTTGTTTGGCTAAAGGAATAGTAAAAAGGCAATCCTTTAAATCCACTATAATTATATGCCAGCCCCAGTGTATGGCTGAAGGGAAGGGCAATCCCTGATGAAGAGGACCCATAGGCTGTATAACCTCATTGACATCCTGAAGGTCCTGTAATAGTCTCCATTTTCCAGATTTCTTTTTTATGACAAAGATGGGTGTGTCCAAGGGGAAGGGGAGGGGACAATGTGCCCAGCCTGCAGCTGATCTTGGACCAAGGCATGAGCAGCCTGCAATTTCTCTTGAGTCAAGTGCCACTGCTCCACCCTAACTGGATTGTCAGATTTCCAAGTTAAAGGAATTGGGGCAGGCTTGGGAACAGTCACCCTAACTAAAAATGGCAAAACACTTCAGTCTCCCAACAGTCTGGTAATTTGTTTATCTGGTGTCACTGGCTGCAACTGGCCCTGCAGATTTTTTCCCAGCCCCTGCCCTGGTCTCCATCCCAATTGCTGCATAATTTGGGCCACTGGTGGTGGTGGTGTGGGCTGAGTGGTCAAGATAGCTCCCATCTCACTCAGGACATCTCTTCCCCAGAGATTAACAGGGAGTCCTGTGAGGACATATGGCTGAAAGTAACCCTCATGAGTTTCATTATCCTACCATTTTAATATCTTTGCACTCTTCTTGGGACTTGATTGACCTATTCCTTGTAGAGTGGCAGTACTACTTTCTCATAGCCACTTCTTAGGCCAGGATTGTAAGGACAGGACAGAGATGTCAGATCCAGAGTCTAAAATCCCATTAAATGACTTCCCATCAATAATTAATTCTAATCGTGGCCTTTCTTTCATATGAGCTACCCAAAAGACTGCAGGGCCAGATGACCCAAAACCCTTAGCACCCTGACTGGACCTGGCCATGGGGTTGAAGGTGTTAACTAGGGGTACCAAGACCAATTGGGCAATATGATCCCCCTGAGGAATTACTGTAACTCCTTGAGTAACCGATGTCATAATTTTTATTTCACCTTGATAATCTACATCAACAACCACAGGATGAATTTGAATTCCCCTCAAGATGGTACTGCTTCTTCCTAAGATAATTCCCAAGGTCCCTCTAGGGAGTGGCCCAAAAATGTTAGTGGGTAAAGCTTGAACCCCCATTTGGGCTGTTAAGACTGCTCGGGCAGAGGTACTGAGGTCCAGTCCTGTACTTCCTGGGGTGGCACAGGCAGGGTCTGCAATGCAAAAGTATTGCCCTGTGGGACAAACTGGATACGGCCACTGCTGGGGTGGGACCCCCTGATTCCTGGTATCATTGCTCCATACACTGAGGTTCTGGGGCCCTGGAACAGGGCCCTCCGCCAGTTTCCCTACTGTTGGCCTTGGACAGGCAGAGGCCTTCCATCTATATCTGTCTTAGATCTGCAATCATTTGCCCAATGGGCCCCCCTTTTACATCATCGGCACTTTCCTGGTCTGGCAGTAGCTCCCTGAGGGAGCTGTGGACATTCCTTTTTAAAATGTCCAGGGGCACCACAGTTAAATCATGTTTTATCACCAGTTGTCCAGGGTCCCCACCCAGGCCTGATGGGAGCAGCAATCACCTGGCAGTGAATGAAGTGCCCATCAATATCTTGGCAGCTCTGGATGTATTCATTTAAGCTCTTTGCCTTATTTGGCTGCAAGACTTCCTTACAGTATTCATTTGCATTCTCAAATGTCAGCTGCTTAGCTATGGGCATAGCTGTGGTCACATAACCAAACAATTTTCCTGCCAATTGTAGCAACCTATCCACATAATCCTGGAAAGGTTCTGAGGGCCCTTGTAATACCTTGGACAACTGATCCCCTGTGGCCTTGTGTAGCACGGCTTTCCAAGCTTTGGTAGCCGCAGAGGCCATTTGGAGATATACAGCAGGATCGAACACAATTTGATTGGCCAAGTCAGCATAAGCTCCTGCTCCAGTTAGCATGTCTAGATTGTGCTGTGCCTATCTCACTTGAGCATTTAACCTAGCCATTTGTAAACAATTTTCTAGATATTCTCCCCTCCACAATAAGTAATCTCCTCCTGATAGCACTACACGGCATAGCTGCTGCCAATCACTAGGTGTAAGATTTGATGCCACAAAAGATTCTACTATGGCAAGAGTAAAGGGGGCCTGAGCACTGTATGCAGCCAGGGCCTCTTTCAATTGCTTCATCTCCTTAAAGCTCAAGGCCATATGTTGTCTCAGCACCTGTCCTGGATTGTTCAGGTCAGGTACCTCTAGGACCAGAACAACTGTGTGCCAAGCCTGAAAACAGACACCTCCTCTTCTCCCTGGGCCTCTTCGGTCTCTCACTTATCTCTCATCCTCCAATGGGCCTCCCTCCTTCCCCAATCCTCATTATAAGCAGGTGGGGCTGATGGCGCATGTAAGGAATCCTTCGCCTTACAGTGCTTCAGCCTTTTCTGAAGTACCTTAGTTTCCTGCATTAGCTGTTATTCCTTATCAAATAAACTATCCTCTGCACTAGAGCTGAGGCTGTCTTCTCCATTATCTGACTCAGTGGTTATTGCTATCTGGTTTTGCGCCCGAAAATGCACAGACTTTAGTGCCAGCCTTGGTTCTGTGCCAGATTCCAAAGTTCCCCCTGACTCTTACTTTCGGTCCCTATGCAACTCCTCTGCCGATCCTATGGACTGGCGAGTCTCTTCCTCTTGTATTTCTTCAAGTATTTCTTTAGCCGCAGAGACCTCCTGTCTTACTTTCACTTTATCAGTAAGCAGGGCATCGCGGACCAGGCGCCATAGGTAAAAGGTAGATATAGGGAAGCTATTGGCACCCTCCTTTTGCAATTGTTTTTGCAAGTCTCTTTTTACCTGTTCCTAGTTGGGGAAGTTCAAACCTCCACCTGTCAAAACCATGGGCTTGCTGCAGCTATAGTCATAAGAAATTCCTCTGTAGTTCTCTGTTTGACTGCGGTTCCTTGTTGCTCTAACAATTTATATATCTGATATGTCAGTTCTCTCTTACTGCTTATGGATCCATTTTACCCCAATCCGTCCTTACCAGCCTAGGACGACCCCGTCCGCTACCCCTTCTTTCTCAGATCTCGGTGGGACCTCCACTTGCCATACCAGCATGGCAACTGTAGTTCTCTGAGTGAGGGATGTCAAGATTAACACACAACACAACTTCAGGTTCTACAGGCAAGCCTTTATTCCACTTTCTCACACAGTATATACAGCCCTCAGCAGGGGAAGCCGAGCCAGCAAAAGCAGGAAACTCATCACCATAACTCACATGGCTTAGGGGTAAACATCCTTAAAAACATTGCTGAGAACAACAGATTGTTCCTGTTTTTGTTCCTGTTTTCAGAACAACCAACAACAAGAGTGCAAAACAGATCAAGTGGGGGTGCAAAGGCCTGTCCTAAAAGGACCCAACAAGCTCCTCCAGCACCATGTTTTCTTCATGCTGCCATGCTTCTTACCATGACAGTAATGGACTAAAGCTCTGAAACTGTAACCAGACTTAATTAAAAATGTTTTCCTTTATAAGGAGTTGTTGAGGTCATGGTGTCTCTTCACGGCAATAGAAACCCTAACTAAGACACAAGTACTATCTCCCTCCCAATAAACCTAGTCTGAAGGACCAGGCATCTCTCTTTCACTTTTCTTTTCTGTCTGGATATAGCTGTCAGGACCCATATTTCCATGACTCCATGTAGACAGTAGGAGCATGAGTGAGAACAAAGCAGTTTTCTCAACTTCTGCATTATTAATGGTTTGGGATGCATAATTCTTGCTGCAAAATGTTCCTAGGGCATTGTAAAATATTAGACATTGTAAAATAATAGCAACAGCTAACAGATGCTACAATAGGAATCTTTTCATTTCAATTGTTTGCTTTGTTTTGTTGTTTGAGACACTGTCTCATGTAGTTCACACTGGCTGGAACTCACTGTGTAGTTGAAGATGGCTTTTAACTCCTGGTGCTACTAGGTCTATCTCCTGGGTGACAGAATTACAGGCATGCTCTTTCATGCTCGGTTTTATGAGGGGCTAGAGATTGAACCTATGGCTTTCTACACCCTGTCAACTGAGCTACATCCCTAGCTCGCTCTCCTTCCAGGTAAAATAACTAACCATGCCCCAGACACATCAAATGTCCTGTGAAAACTGAAGCCACCCCTTCTTGAAAACCACTAGTTCAGAGTTAAGGTGAAAATAAAGAGATTAAAATTATAACTTAGTAATCAGGTCTTACTTTGGGGGAATATATTTGTCAAAGTCTCAAACAGTGGAATGAAAGATTGGAAACAAGTCTGGATTTAAATTCTGTCTCTACCGCTGCTGGTGGTTTCTGCTTTTCATTTCTTGTGTACTCCAGAGCATGTGAGAGTCAGATAATATTGTCACCATAAGACCCTGGGAGGAAAGAAACACAAACCAGGACAGAGAGAATCATAAAAACAAGCAAATCCATGGGCCCCTTGAGTCAGAGGGAGTCTGGGAGCCTCAATAAGCTTGATGATGACACTTGGAAATGCTCATGGAATTTCATTTCCCACAAACAGGAGAGGAATGTGCCCTGCCTGCGATTAACAGAGGAAGCATGAATGAACTTTACATATAACATTTTTGTTATATTAAGGAGCAATCAAAAAATGCATGAGATAATGGGTTTTTATTTTGTGAGGGGGAACAAGTGCACACATGCATGACACATTTGATGGTCAAAGGACAAGTAATAGTATCTATGCCCAGACACTTTCTAACCCTTTGTGTGAGACAAGGTTTCCTACTGACCTAAAATATCAACATGTATGCTAGGGTAGGTGGACTACTAGCTTCCAGGGTTCAGCCTGCCTCTACTTCCCCTCTCATCATGCTGGGATTACAGGTGGATGCTGCCACACCTAGGGTTTTAAGTAGGTCTGAATCAGGGTCACATACTTGTATTGTAGGGTCTTTGAGCACTGAGCCATCTTTCCAGTCCACTTTTATCTTTCAAAGGAATATTTTATTAATTATTTGCATGCTAAACACTGAGTCTGAAGATGAGGGTATAACATCATTCTTTCTGCTTCTCTTCCTAATACTCAGCCTTATTAATAAACTTTTACTAAATGAATTCATGCGAAATACTGGCTCCTCCTGCCATTATGTCAGTAGTGATCTAAGTTAGGGCTTTTATAGTGCTGTGAAAGAGACGCCATGACCATAGTAACTCTTATAAAGGAAACATTTAATTGGGGTGGCTCTCTTAGAGTTCAGAGGTTTAGTCCATTGTCCTACTCCAGTCAAGCCATACCTCCTAATAGTGCCACTCTTTATGAGGTTATGGTGGCCAATTCCAATCAAACTACCACAGAAGCCATACCTGACATCCTGCACAATTAATTTCTCTGGTCCCTGATCTATCATTTTACTGTATGATGATGAAATTAACAAGCTTACCCTACAGTGAATCATCGACCTATACATGGAAAGTATCATCCTTAGGCAAGTCAAGGTTTTCCATGAGTGATAGCCTGGGAGACCTATAAGCAGAATTGGCTTTTGGGAAAGATAAAGTCTTAATTAGCAGGGGAAACAGCTGAGATTGATGATGCCTGTGCTTTGGAGTAATAGTGAGTTGGGTTCTGGTGACAGCTGCATGGTTCACTGAGCTGTTTACTGTGCCCCTTAGTCTAATTTCTTCTCTTTTTCAAATTTATTTTTGATTTTCTTCTCATGCAATACATCCCAACCACAGTTTTTTTTCTTGCTCCACTCTTTCTAGTCCCTACTACCTCCCGTCTCCACCACTTTCACTCCCCCTCCATTTCCTCTACAGAAAAGAACAGGCCTCTAAGAAACAGCAGCAAAAGAGAACAAAATAAGACACAATAAGTCAAGGCAAAAGCCCTCATATCAAGGCTGGACAAGGTAACCCAATAGGAGGAAAAGAATCTTAAGAGCAACCAAAAGAATCAAAGATGCACCTGCTTCACTATTAGGAGTCTCACAACCACCAAGCTAACAGCTATAACATATATGCAGAGAACCTGGTGCAGACCACACAGGCCCCTTGCTTGGTAATTCAGTCTCTGTGAGCCCATGTGAGCCATGCTTAATTGAGTCAGTGGGCCATGTTCTTCTGGTATCCTCTGTCCTCTCTAGACCCTATAGTCTTTCATCCCCTCTCCTGATGGGTTCCATGATGTCCAAGGGGGTAGACCCATTGGAGACCTCCACTATAGATTTTGTTCCATGTAATGTCTAGCTGTGAGTCTCTACAGGCATTTCTATATGAGTCTCTACAGGCATTTGTATATGCTACCAGAGGAAGCATCTGTTATGATGAATAGACAAGGCACTGATCCTAGGTCTCTGGGCTATCCAGTCTCCAGTTCCTGGCTATCCAGATAATGTAGGGCATTGGTTT
Source organism: Ondatra zibethicus (assembly GCA_004026605.1). Taxonomy (NCBI): domain Eukaryota; kingdom Metazoa; phylum Chordata; class Mammalia; order Rodentia; family Cricetidae; genus Ondatra; species Ondatra zibethicus. Next base: position 25,578 of record PVIU01002688.1, on the reverse strand, counting down.
CCTCTCATGGCATGGGCCTCGAGTAAAACCAAACATTCGTTGGCTACTGCCACAAGTTCTTTACCCCCATTGCCCTAGCACATCTTGCAGGCAGGCAGGTTGTTAAGAGGAGGGTTTTGCGGCTGCAATGGTGTCCAGATTTCTCTCTGTGTAGCCTGCAGAGTATCTTCTTGTGCCAAAGATACCAGAAAGTAGAGGTGAAGTCTCAAAGCATGCACCACCTTGACCCCTCATGTTCAATGAGCAGGATAGATATTTTCCTCTGTCCTAGCATCACCCTGGATTGTTTTGGGTTCTCCATGGGACATACTTGGCCAACAACTCAACTGAATGTAACCCAGTTCAAACACTGAAAATATTTCCTTGCTACAAAAGATGGCCAGGTCAAACTCCACATAGTCCATTGCTAGGAGCTCTCTCTATAGAGGGACACCCTCATTGATTCTAGTACATTTTCACTGCAATCCAGGTGTCTGTGGATTGTAGTTTGATTATCATTTACTTAACAGATAATAGCCCCTTATGAGTGAATACTTACAGTTTTTGTCTTTCTGGATCTGGGTTATCCCAATCCAGATGATTTTTTTTTCTAGCTGCATCAATTTGCCTGCAAATTTCATATCATTTTTTTAACTGCTGACTAATACTCCTTTGTGTAAATGTACCACATTTTCTTTGTGCATTTTCAAGTTGAGGGACATCTAGTTTGTTTTCAGTTTCTGGCTATTACAAATAAAGCTGCAATGAACATAGTTGAGCAAATGTCCTTGTAGTAGGATGAAGTATCCTTTGGGTATATGACCAAGAGTGATATGGCTTTGTTTTGAGGTAGGTTGACTCCCAATTTTCTGAGAAAGCACCATATTGATTTTTATAATGGCTGTATGAGTTTGCACTCCCACCAGCAGTCGAGGAAAGTTCCCCTTGCTTGACATCCTCATCAGCATGAGCTGTCACTTGTGTTATTGATCTTAGCCATTCTGACAGGTGTAAGATAGAATCTCAAAGTAGTTTTGATTTGCATTTTCCTGATGACTAAGAAAGTTGAACATTTCTTTAAGAGTTTATCAGCCATTTGAATTCCTCTATTCAGAATTCTCTGTTTAGATTTATACCCCATTTTTAAAAATTGGAATGTTTGTTTTTTCAATATCTAGTTTACTAAATTCCTTTATATATTCTGGATATTAGACCTCTATCAGATGTGATGTTGGTAAGATTCCATAGCCATTCCATAGGCTGCTGTTTTGTCCTATTGACAATATCCTTTGCCTACAGAAGATTTTTAGTTTCATGAGGTCCCAATTATTAATTGTCAATCTTAGTGCCTGTGCTATTGGCTTTCTGTTCAGGAAATTGTCGCATGTGCCAATGAATTCAAGGTTATTCACTACTTATTTTCTATCTCTTTTAATGGTGAGGTCATTGATCCACTTGGACTTGAATTTTTTGCAGGGTGATAAGTATGAATCTATTTGGATTCTTTGACATGCAGACATCCAGTTTGACCAGCACCATTTATTGAAGGTGCTTTATTTTTTCCAGTGTACATTTCTGGATTTTTTAAAATAAAAAATCAGGTACCATAGATTTGTAGATTTATGTCTGGGTCCTCAATTCATTTCTGCTGATTAATATGTCTGTTTTTATACCAATAGCATGTGGTTTTTATTACTATAGATGTGTACCAACTATAGTAATAAAAATCAGGGATTGTGATACTTCCAGCAATTCTTTTATTGTTCAGGATTGTTTCAGCTATCCTGGATTTTTTTTTTATCTTTACATATTAAGTTGAGAATTATCCTTTCAAGGTCTATAAATAATTGTGTTGGGATTTTAATGGTGGTTGCATTGAATCTGTAGATTGCTTTTTGGTAATATGGCCATTTTTACTATATTAATTCTACCAGTCCACTAGTATGGGAGACTTTTCCATTTTCTGATATCATGTTTCATTTCTTTCTTCAAAACTTGAAATTTTTATCATATAAGTCTTTCACTTGCTTGATTAAAGTTACCCAAAGTTATCTTATGGCATTTGAGTCTATTGTAAAGGGTGTTATTTCCCTGCTTTCTGTTGCAGTCCATTTGTCCTTTGTATATAAAAGGGTTCTGATTGTTTTGAGTTAATCTTGTAACCAGCAACTTCTCTGAAAGTGTTTTTCAGCTGTAGGAGTTTCATAGTAGAATTTTTAGGTACATGTCTGTGTGCTATCATATCATCTGCAAATAACAATGCTTTGACTTCTTCCTTTACCATTTGTATCTCATTGAGCTCCTTCAGTTTTTGTCTCTAGCCAAAACTTCAAGTGCTATACTGAATACATACAGAAAGCTTGTCCAGGTTCTGATTTTAGTAGAAATGCTTTGAATTTCTCTCCATTTAGTCTGATGTTGGCTGTTGGCTTGCAATAAATTCCCTTTATTATATTGAGATATGTCCCTTGTTTCCTTAATCTCTCCAGTACTTTTTATTATGAAGGGGTGTTGGCTTTTGCCAAAGACTTTCTCATCTAATGAGATGATCATGTATTTTCTTTTGTTTTCAGTTTGTTTATATGGTAGTTTACATTGACTGGTTTTCAAATGCTGAACCATCCCTGTGTTATGCCCAAAGTCCATATCCCCAAAATACCACCAAGAGACTGAATTCAATGCAAAAGTAAAAAGTCTTTCTTGTGAGTTAACTAGGTCCTCTCTGTCAGTAGCAGCAGAGGAAGCAGCAGGAGCAGAGCAGGAGGGTTTGGGGATTATAGTGGCCAGCCAAAAAAAGGAGGGCTGGGGCAATTCCAAACCGGCATAGCTACAGACTCTGTATTGGCTCAAGCCCTCCAAAACTGCATAGCTACAGACTTGGGATTGGCTCAAATCCTGCTTAGGGGTATCTGGACTGAGCAAATTGGCTGTCCTGGGTCTAGGGAAGTTGCAACATTGTTGTCTCAGCATGAAGACACCAGGGGTTATTTGTCCTTTTCTGATTGGCTTTTCCTTGTGTGGTGAGGTGTTGCCCATATCTAATTGGCCTCTCCCTGTGGCTAGGGCTTAGGTTAGGTCAGGGGCAAACCTGTGGGGTGAAGTGTTCTCTGTTTCAGTTTGGCCCCTTCCTGTGGGTTGAGGAGTTTACAATTCCTGCGGTTTCAATGGAAGGTAGTCATGCCTTGCTGACTAAATGGGAATGCCTCTTTCTGGAGAGGTAGGTCAGGGGGAGTCACTCTCATTGACTGAGGGGGCTCAGGTCTTTGTGCTGTGGCTGCAGTTCTGCTGAGGCCTGGGTCTCTCACCTGCATCTCTAGGATGAATCATGATGGATTATCTTTTTGATATTATCTTAAATTTTGTTTGCAAGTATTTTATTTAGTAATTTTGCATCCATGTTCATAAGGGAAACTGGTCTGTAATTCTTGGTCTTTGTTGAGTCTTTATGTACTTTAAGCATCAGCATAACTGTGGCCTCATAAAATGAATTGGAAAGTGTTCCTTCTGTTTCTGTTATGTGGAATCATGTGAAGAGTATTGGCATAACTCTTCTTTGAAAGTCTGGTAGAATTCTGCTCTAAAACTGTCTGGCCTTGGGTTTTTTTCAGTTGAGTCTTCTAGTGACTGCTTCTATTTTCTTAGATGTCATAGATCAATTTAAATTGCTTATCTGATCTTGATTTAATGTTGGTAAGTGTTATCTATTGACACTGTTACCCATTTCTTTTAGACTTTCCAATTTGGTGGAGCACAGGTTTTTAAAGTATGTCCTTGAGAGTCTATGGATTTCCTTGGTGTCTGTCCTATGTCCTCCCCCCTTTTCATTTCTGATTTTATTAATTTAGATTTTTTTTCTGTGTTTTAGTTTGTATGGATAAAGGTTTGTGTATCTTGTTGATTTTTTTCAGAAAACCAATTCTTTGTTTCATTGATTCTTTGTATTGTTCTCTTTGTTTTTATCTTATTGATTTTAACTCCCAATTTGATAATTTCTTGTTGTCTATTCCTCTTGGGTGGGCATACTTAATTTTTCTCTCTAGCTTTCAGTTGTACTGTTAAGTTGTTAGTATGTGATCTCTCTAATTTTTTTATGTAATCACTTACTTAGGAACATTCTTTTTAGTACCAATCTTATTGTGTTCTATAACTTTGAGTATGCCGTGTGTTTATTTTTATTGAATTCTAAGAAGTCTTTAATTTCTTTCCTTATTTTTATCTTGACCCATTTTTTTTTCATTCAGTAGGGGAGCTGTTTGGTTTCCATGAATTGGTAAGATTCTGTTGTTTTTGTTGTTGATTATGTCCAGCTTTAAAAGGTAGTGATTTGATAGGATACAGGAAGTTATTTAAATTTTCTTGACTCTGTTGAGACTGCTTTGTGCCTGAGTATGTGGTCAGCTTTGGAGAAAGTTCCATGAGGTGCTGAGAAGTTATATTCTTTTGGTGGAATGTTCTGTAAATATCTGGTAGGTTATTGGGTTTATAACAACAGTTAACTCCAACATTTCTTTCTTTTTATATTTTTAAATATTTTTATTTTTTTCCTTTTTTTATTACTTAAAAAATACCAATCCAAATTCCCACTCCCTCCCCTCTCCCACCACAGGACCTCCCCTACCCCTCTAACCCTAAGGGAGTGCCATGCACCGCACCCTGTGGAATGTCCAAGGCCCTCCCTACTACATCTAGGTTGAGCAAGGTTTACATCCAAAGAGAATAAGATCCCATGAAGCCCATATATGCAAGTAGAGACACATCCCTGTGTCACTATCAGTGGCCCCTCATTCTGCCCCAGCTGTCAACCCCCTTCAGAGGGCCTTGGTTGTTCCCATGCTTGTTTGCTCCCAGTCCAGTTGGAGTTGGTGAGCTACTATTAGCTCAAGCAAACTGTTTCAGTGGATGACCTCCTCATTGTTTTGAATTTCTTGCTCATACTCTCACTCCTCCCTCTCTTCAACTGGATCTTGGGAGCTCAGTCCAGTGCTCCAATGTGAGTCATTGCCTCTGTTCCCATCTGTTGTTGGATGAAGGTTCTATGGTGATATTTAAGATAATCATCAGTCTGACTACAGGGTAAGGTCACCCTCTCCTTTATTGCTTAGGGTCTCAGCTGTATTCATCCCTGTGGGTTCTTGGGCATTTTTCTAGAGCCAGGTTTCTTGCTAACTCCACCATGGCTCCCTCAATCAAGATATGTCTTTTCTTGCTCTCATATCTGTCCTTCCTCCCTCTCGACCATCCCATTCCCTCAAGTTCTCCTCAACCCCCCTTCTCTCCCCCTCTACCCCTGCCCCCCTGCTCCCAAATTTTTGTGTGATTCGAATTTCCAGATGGGTCTATATATGTTTTTCTTTGGGTTCACCTCATTACTTAGTTTCTCTAGGATCCTGAATTGTAGGCTTGTTGCCCTTTGTTTATGACCAGTATCCACTTATGAGTGAGTACATACCATATTTGTTTTTGTCTCTTGCAATGGTTTTCAGTTTATATAAACATTCATAAAACACAATAAGTTTCAAGACCCTTTGTCACATAATCTTTGCTAGCTTGATAGTTTAAACATGTAATTCCATTGTTCTTGTTTGTTGTCTTTAGTTTTAATTCACTAGTAATGTTTAAGCTCTCTTTTTTTGCTGTTAACATTCTAACTTAATGTCTATACCATGCATGATAAAGAAAAACCTCCATACACAATAAAATTTATATCTGCATATTAGCGACATAAATTACAATTCTAACACATGACATACTATGCTACGTGCATCACTAAATATGTGTTGTTTTAATTTTGTTTTGTTTTGGTGAACATTAGTGGAATCTTAAATGTGTCTGTGTTTTTTTTTTTAACTAAGCTAGAGTAGTGGCACTTCAAATTTCTAGGCCAGTCTAGTTTTATGTTTTCATAATTTTATTTACTTTGTGTGTGTGTGTGTGTGTGTGTGTGTGCACGAGCGCACGCGCATGCTTGTGTGAGTTACTGTTGGAGAGTAGGATATGGCCATAGAACACATGCAGAAATCAGAGGATAATATGTGGGAGTTAACTTTCTTCTTTCATTATGTGAGTCTCAGCAATAAACTTAGATTGTCAGACCTTATCAATTGGACCATCTGGCCAGGCCATAGTTTAAGAACAATACATAGCTCATGTCATAAGTGGTTCTCAGCCTTCCAAATGCTGTGACCCTTTAATACAGTTCCTCATGTTGTGGTGATTCCCAATCATAAAATTAATCCATTGCTACTTTATAACTATAATTTTACCACTGTTACGATTTGCGATGTAATAACTGATCTGCAGGAAAACTGATATTTAACCCCTGTGAAGGACACCATGCACAGGGTGGGAACCATTGGCTTATGAGATGGTTAAAGCTCTAGTCATTCATCCATCTCTATCTCCCTCAGGTGAGCTTCACTTGAACTGGGGTGTTACTGCCCTAGTCACCTAACAATCTGCGTATCTGTCTATAACTCACTTGCAGAGAGGAAGGAGGAAGAAAGGGGAGAGATGGGAAGACAGGAAGAAGGAGGAAGGTAAAAGAAAAATACAAATGAGCAGGTTGGCTTCATGGAAAAGCTTCAACAATTTTGAAGATAAATTATTTTGAGGAGTAGCTTTCCAGCTGCTAGAGCAAAAAAGTAGGTAGTGTGTGTAGCAGTTTCAAAAGAGCTCATCTTCACCAACAAGCCTAGGGTGTTGCAGTAGCTGCCTGAGAATTTGAATTTGAGAACCACGGGTATGTCTGCTCATCGCAGTAGGAGAGGCCTGTAGGCAGAGATTAGAGTCAGAGGTGATCCGCATTTGCGACATTAAATCTTGTGTTTTTAATAACCTTGCTGCCGGGGATGTCAACTTTCTTGCTTATCCAGCATGGACCAGGCAGACCTCTGTGTGGTCCCACAGTCAGGTTACCAAATTATACACCACGAATATTGTCATTTTAATCCAGAATAAGCAGGACATAAAACCCAACATGAAGTGCAGATGGCCTGCCAGAGGAAATGGGCAGACTATCCCACGATGCTACATCTCTGAGCTCTGGTTCAGCCTGAGGACCAGCTGGCAGAGCCTGCCTTCCTCCTAGGGTGACTGACCTCCCTAAGGTTGTGGTCCAGCCAGGAGCAGCATATGGATTGTGCTCCTAATTGCTTAAACTGGTATTGCCTGACCACTCAACACTGATACTAGGGTAGATAGCTCTCTTCATAGCGCTAAAGTTCTTGATTATAACAGATTGTTTAATACCCTGGAGAATGTTGCTTCTGCTCTTTCGTCTTTTTTGATTCTGGAATTTGAACCCAGGACCTCTTACAAGCTAAGCACTGTTTCAGAGGCCAACCTCCCCAACTGCAATTTAATTGTGTTCTTGACTATTTCATGGTGCTACTCTTTTCCACTCCCATATCTCTAATGCCTAGCATGATGCTCTGTCTGTTCAAGAAGCACCTAAGCAAACAAACCCTTGACAAACAGATTCAAGACTCCTATTTTTTCACTTTCAAGTTAAAAACAAATGTATGTTGTTTTGCAAATCAGGCTCTCTGTGAGTGAATCTGGCTTTGTTTTGGAGATTAGCCCTAGTGAAATTTAAAGGAGGCTGAAAGAGGAAAGGAGGAACAGAGGGGACAGTGGGTGCAAGTCTCAAATCTCAGGATACTTCCTCAGGGAATTTTGCATTTGTAACCACCCCTGGGTCAGGCATCTAGACCTTAACCCACCCACATGCATAGACCAGTTGTTAAATGCACTTACCTAAGCACAATTTGTTTAAAAAGGTGTTTTTGTTTATGTGCACATTCGTGTGTGTGTGTGTGTGTGTGTGTGTGTGTGTGTGCCTGAGTCTGTGCATGCATGTATGTTTGTTGGTATATACATGTGAGCACAGTGCTCTCAAAGGCTGGAAGAGGATAATCAAATGCTGAGGAGCTGGAGTTACAGGCAGTTGTGAGCCACCTGCCATGGGTGCTGGGAATTGAGATCAAGTTCTCGGCAAATGCAGTACATGCTGTTAACCTTTGAACCATCTTTCCAACCTCCTAAGTGTCCAGTTTTAACACACAATATAGACAGGGGTAATAGACTGGTTTAATATGTTTTCCAGGCATTCATTTTCAAGCTTGACTCAAATTTTGGGACATTTGGTTGTATCCTATTATCTCGGATCTACTGGGTCCAGAACTTCTGGACCTAGCTTGCTGGTTTCTTATCCCACAAATCTAAAACACAAATTGCAAGTGCTAATTTTAGTAAAATGTAAGGTTCAGGACCAGAGTCTGATAAACAGATTTTCTATTTTCCAAAGGACACCTTTTGGGGTGTTTTATGCGTATGCAGGTATATGCATACATGAGTGTGAAAGTCAAAGATAGATGTAAAATTTCTTACACAATCACTTTCTACTGTATTTTTGGGTGAAAGGTTATGCAGTGAACCTGTAGCTCACTAATTCAGCCTGATTAGCAGGGCACTGAGCTCCAGGCTTCCTCCTGTCTCTACCTCCTCAGCGCTGGCGAACATACACCACCAGAGGCAGATTTTCATGCACATTTAGGTCCTAATGACTGAGCCATCTCCATGGCACTTAAAGCAAGTTTAGCCTCTTAGGGCATAGCCACAGGATTAGCACCACTGGGCCTTAATCAAGCCCCACACCCTCCTTCCTGCTCCCCATCTCCGGTTTGTACTCTTTACCACTTCTAAAATTCAGCCTTCCACCGAACTCCTGCTGAGTCTGGAACTTGTGAATAACACGTCTTCCCTTACATGTTTTCGAATTCTGCCTGCTGATTCATATACTCATACCCAGAATTCTCCAGGGTAGGTTCCCATAGACAGCTACATTCTCTGAAGAAAGATCTTAATTAAGAAAGAAACTATAATAATCAATATCCCCAAAGCAGTCATTAGAGCTTTCATATATTGAATGCTCTCAAGGAATGTTTCCTGAAGCAGAGTTTCAGGGAGAAAGTACAGTCCATCATTTGAGATGCTTTCTTATTCCAGCACTGTTAAGAGGTGCTAAGGGGCAGGAAGATAGGCCAAACCAGAAAAGTGCTTGCTGTGCTAGCATGGGGACCTGAGTTCAAATCCCAGATTCTCATGGACAACCCAATTTGAAACACACACCACCCTTCCATGAGAAGCTGTTACTCTTCAATAGAACCTTGCTTGCTTCCTCTTTAAAAAACATCACACCTGGTGGTAAGCTCTTGTAATATCAGAGTTTGTGGGGGCAGAGACAGGCAGATAGCTATTCTAGCCTATTTGGTAAAGATCCAGGCCCAAAGCTGGGCCCTGCAGCAACATGAGCACGAGTGGTGCACACACACAAACTCATACACACACATACCACACATATATACCTCCGGCCCCCAAAACATACACAACATACACGCACACACACATACACACACACACATGCAGCCCTATAAACATACAAAACACACACAGATGTCACATATGTACCCCAACCCCACAAACATACAGAACACACACACACTACCCTAGCCCCCAAAACATATACAACACACACTCACACACCCAGCCCCACAAACATACCAAATACACATACATACACACCACATATATACCCCAATTCCACAAACATGCACAACAAACACACAGACACACACACACACAGACACACACACACACACACACACACACACACACACACACACACACACACACACACACACACACACACACACACACACACACAGCTCCTAAACAAGTATGAAGTGTCCTGGCTCCTTCATACACTGTCATACTCCAATCCAGAGCAATGTGTTCATATAAATAGCAGCTGTGTCTCCCTGAGACTGGAATCAGCATACCCCAGTCTGCTGACAGCCTTTTTTTCTGTATCCCTCCACTCCATGCCCAGTGTTCTAGTCCTGATCTCACTTTTGAAGAGGAACAAGAGCTTTGCCCAAATTCCTTTGCCTTTTTGCATTCAGGTTACAGGAGGAAGGAGGGTTGCTCCACAGAAATGTTCAGCACATCACAGATTCATAATCCATTTTTCTCCATATGTTCTGACCATCTTATGATTCTCATAATTAAAACTTTATGCAGACTTATGGCTACTGTGACAGCTTGATTCAGTGCTGGTTGTAGAGCATCATAAATCACTGTAGTGTATTGCACAATTGGGCCTGATAATTGTTATATTAATGTTAAGAAGGGAAGGCATCAGGCAAAAACATGAGGCTGGTGAACTTTCCCTTACAAGTCTCCTGATGCTGTAGGATGACCTTGGAGCACAAGCCTTTGCGTAAGTTTAACTGCTTCATTTTTCTCTCTTTTAATATTTTGCATGTATAAGACTGTAATGTGTGCATGCATGTATGTATGTTCTTGAATGTGTGTAGATGCACATGTAAATGTATGTGTGGAGGACCGAACTGAGGAAAATATTTTTGATTGTTCTTTTACCTTACTCCCCGAGGCAGGGTCTCTCATTGAACCCAGAGCTCACCAACATGCTCTATCTCTTGCATTCAGTCTTAGGTTTGAGACTTCCAGTCTTCTTCTCTGTCCTTGGTTTCTTTCATGTTAATTTTGATGCTTCTCTCTGAAGCTCTAATCTCCTGCCTTACTCATGCATATAAGACCAATTAAAATATGGTTCTAAGTAATCTCTGAACCTTCCATCTCCCAGCAATCTGTGTTTTACAGCACATACCAAAAATATTGCTAATATGAGTGCTATGTTCCTGTCGGTGGGCATGCAGCTGGCCTTAAGGATTTGGTTTAGGTGGACAACATTTTAAGCTTTGATTCTTCCTTTAGTCACCTTTGACACAATCCCTTTGGTGTTCTTCTAAAGACAGCTGGGCTCACTGGAAGAAGAGGCATGACTAAGACTTTGCATTGTGTAGATTTGTCATTACTAACTGTGCACATTAGCTACTTTCTTTTTTGTTGCAATTATACACCTGACAAAAACAAATTGAGGAAGGAAATGTTTGTTTTGGTTCACAGTTTGAAGAGAGGTTCTTATGTCATGGAGGGTATGGTAGCAGGAGCTTGAGGTGCATCAGAGATTACTCTTCATTGCCTGTCTTACTAGGGTATTGGGGTTTGAACTTCCTACAGCCCCTGCCATGCTGCTGTCTGTCTACAGTGTCAATAACCTTCAGTATAATTAGTATCGTCATCATGCTGGAATGGCAAGTAATTTACCTACTGTTATAGTCAGTGTTCTCTTGCTGTAAAGAGACACCATGACCGAAGCAACTCTTATAAAGTAAATCATTTAATTGGAGCTGGCTTATGTTTTCAGAAGTTTAGTTCATTATTATCATGATGGGAAGCATGGCAGCAGGCAGGCAGACATGGCACTGGAGAAGTAGCTGAGAGTCTTACATCTGGATTGGCAGGCAGCAGGAATAGAGAGTGCCACTGGGCCTGGCTTGAACATTTGAAACCGCAAAGCCATCCCCAGTCATACACTTCCTCCTACAAGGTCACACCTATTCTTACTAGGCCACACCTCCTAATAGTGCCACTCACTAGTGACCAAGCATTCAGTGAGTCTATAGAAACCATTCTTATTTAAACTCCCACACCTTCTGAGCCATCTCCCCAATCCTACCAGATCTCTCCTTGACCTAGAACTCTTCAAGTGGGCTAGGCTGGCTCATTAGTGAGCCTATAGGGTTTCTGCCTCCCCAGTGCTAGTATTAGATACACCACACTAGCTTTTCTGTTAACTGTTAGAGTGTGACTTCAGAAGGTACTCTGTGTGTGCAAAGCAAGAAGTTCACTAACTGAGCCATCCCCTCAAGTCCTGAATCACTATTTTCTTAACAAGAGTGTATGCCATCTGTATTTGGTGATGAAGAATTAACTAAAGATGGAAGGGTCTTTGCAGATAATCTTTCACTAGCTTTGGTTCTATTACACTAAGATAACGTAAAGGCAATGCACACTCAGTACAAGCTATGCTTTGAGCTGTGAATATCTTTTTCCTGGGTTAGCTGTATGCAAGCTAACCACTCTGGCCAGTGTCAAGGAGCTGCTCTTCACAGCCAGCCATATGATCACAGGGGACACCTGGTGCATGTCTTGTCAGTTACATGCACCAAGTACATTGGTGCCTGATGCTATTTTGAACCTATGATGATCAGACCTGAATGTGACCCCATCAAGGATTGAGAGGAATGACTGAATTTATGCTGTTTCTAGCTAGCTATTGGTTCTGAATATGTATTGTTTAGTGATAATAAAAATGCTGATTCTCATGCTGAGGAGATAACTTAGTGGGCAAAGTACTTGCCCCATGATCCTGAAGAATTTAGTTTGACTCCTCAGACCTCATATAAGTCTGGGAATGGTAGCAATCCCAGCAACCCTATGATGAGATTAGAGTTATAGAGAGGAGAATCACTGCATGCTCATCTTCCTGCTGGTTTGGCATACACAGGGGTAAGCAACAAAAGAGAACTGATATCTCAAACAAGATGTGAGGTGGGAACCAATACTTAATGTTCTCTGACCTCAGTACACTCAATGGGGAATGGGTGAACCCACACAAAGGTATACATACTTCTTGCTCCATAAGACAATCTGCATCAATGTCCCCTTGAAACCTAAACCTGAGAAAGCTTTATCACCAAAGCCTACCACAGCATGGTTAAACTTTCCAGGGGGCTAAGCTAGCCTGAGCCGTTTATAGGTAATTGGAGTTGTCTGAGAGTGCCTCTCAGCCCTCCTACTCCTTACGTATACCTGGGATTCAGGGGAGAGCTAGTGAATCTGGTCAATTTCTGGGACTTCCTGAAGCCTTTGAGTTGTTTATTTCTCAATATTAATAAACTTCCCAGCAAGACAGAATGCTTCACATCCCCTTAGAACATCATGTACCTTATCAAGCTCCCCTCTATGATTGGGCACTATCTGAAAGCAAATTGCTACACAAAAGTCTTACGACAAGGCATGAAGGCACATGTCTATAATTAGCGTGCAGGAGGCTGAGGCAGGAGCATTGTGAAACAGATCAATCAGTCCTATACAGCTAGACCCCAAACAAAACAAATGAAAGGAATAAAAAATAAATGACTCTGTCCCCAAAGAAATAAAGTTGCAATTACAAATCTTAGCCTGACCTGATGACATTTTCTATCTTTCCCTTCTGCTTACTTTTAATCTATAATATTTAGCAGTAAAATACTTAGCATTGTCTGAAAGAAAAGTAATGTACTACATATTCTACTTACTTATTTATGGCTAACCTTACTTAATTATAATATAACATAGGTTCCCACCCCAAGAGTCTGTCCTGTTAACCTCAATATCTCAGCACAGACTATTGCCAGGAAGATGAGACAGGTTTGATAAATAATTGAATGACTCTGTTGGATGAATCTTTCATATAGAGCAAAGATGCTTCCTTTGTGTAGTTACTTGGCAAGCCAAAAGAGGTAATTCATGAAAAAACACTTAGGACACCATCTGTGGTAAGAAATCTTACCATCATCTTACTTTCATGAAAATAAATATTCCAAAAGAAATACTTTCAGTTCAAAATAGTCATTACTTATTATTTATTCTTCTATTTAAAAAAAACCCCACAAAATAAAATAGATGAGTAAAAATTCCTGGAAACAACAGTAACTTATGGTGAACCTTTTGCAAGGCTAATTAACTAGCTAAAACTTTAATGTTTGTAGAGAGTTTGGAATGTTGCAAGTACAGAGTCAAATTTTCTTGGCTATACTTGCCCTTTAATAGCTATTTATTGCCATTTTTCTCGTGTGAACTAACATCCTTGTGACTATTAAGTATATAAGTTGGACTGTACAGACCCCCTAGCGTCCGCCAACCAAAAGGCTAAGGATGCCTTTTCGATAGCATCTGGAGCCTTAGCGTTGAGGTCCCCTGCTTTTCTGTGCTCCACCCACCAGGTGTTTTCACCAATTAATTTGAAAAGTATGTTGATTTATCACATTTTTGTTTTGTTTCTATGAAAATTTCCCCCAAATTGCTGCTTCATTGGAAAATGGAATCTGGAGAACCTGAAGCTATTCCTAGGCCATTTGGCTCCAAAATAACCTGTCTCTTTTTCCTTTGGTATGAGTTGTGGTTTTTGCACTGACAAAGTCCTATTGACTTCTTCCTCTTTGGAACAGAAAAGATTATAGCAGGTTGAAAAATGGCTGCAGTCATAAACTTTCAAGACTGTCTGAACTGAGTTCAGGACAATGCTCCTGCCTAGTTTTTCCAGCTAGAGAGCAACATCAAAGGCAAAACTTGAAAAGATCATCCAGCCTATGAATGTGCCTGGAGTATCGTTTGATAAGCTTCCTAAGCACACAGAACATGGCTGACTGCTAAAGGTTCCCCAGTGCTAAGGCACCTTGTCCAGCCCAGTTCCATAACCAAGTAAAGGGAACTGCCAAAGACTTCAGGTTATCTCGTTTTTATTTATCTGTGACTCACAGCTCTGTCATTGTCCATATTTGATTTTATATGATTCAACATTCTGTCTTAATTCACATGAAGTTTCCTGGCGCTAAACATGTTTGGAGAAGAGTACTACTTTGGGGGTAAAGGGAAGTAAAGGGCTTAATTAGAAGGCAACCAGGTCAAAATCCCAAATGTAGGGTATATATATATAATATATATAATTATATTAATTATATTATTATATAATTATATATTATTATATATTATATAATATATAATATATTATATTATTATACTATATTAATATATATTATTATATATTATATAATATATTAATTATATTAATATATAATTAATGGGAATTTATTGTGACATAGAATAGTTTTATGGAGATCCTAAAATAAAGAATTAGAAAACAGTAATGATGTTGAGTTGAAAGAATAGACATAACTATAAAAAGTAGGCAAAACTGAGAAAGGCTGATTTCAAAGTACAGATATTTGTTCTTTCTTGAGCTATATTAAAGGTGAAATGTGTTTCCCTTGCATCTCATTATATCTGTCACTGCTTTCTCGAAATCTTTTCATGCCACTAATACAGTTTGCAGTTTATTTCATTGTTCTATTCTCTTTACTGTAAATGCCACCTTCTCTACCATTGTGCAGTGGTAGTGTTCCTTCAACCCCAAACAGTCAGGGCAAAAGTTACAAATTCCACGCAAGTCTATGACACAACCATCAGGAAATTCACATGTAAGCTGTGATATTTTTTATATAATTTTAACTGTTTTGTATCTGTAATTTAGAGTGAATTATCTGACCTCAAAATAATAAAAATATGGTTTCTAACAGAGCATTTGGGACTACAAATTAAGACTCTATCTCAAAAATAATCATTTCTCAACTTTGCTTTATTGGCTTTTTAATTATTTGTTATATATATACATATATATATGTATATATATATATATATTTGGCCTGAAAAACCATTGATATAACTAATTGATATATAACAGCTTAGGTGTTGTCAAAGTAACTCACTGGTTGTATCTGTGAAATCTGTTAAATGAAATATGTGTGTTTGTGGGGATGAAATTGGGTGTCATTATTACAATGATTATTTTTTGAGTTTTATGTATATTTGTATGTGTGTGAGTAGACAAAGCATCTAGAAGAGGGAATCAGTTTACCTGGAGCTGGAGTTTGTGAGCCACCCATTGGTTTTAGGAACAAACTTCTATGCTTTTGAAGAGAGCAAGGGTTCTTAGGAGCTGAACCTTTTCTCCAGGCCCTCTGAATCTTATCATGAAATAAATTTTTGATTGTTTTCTTGTTTAAGCTTATGGATGGTTCAGAAATTAATATTTGCTTCATTGGACATGTGTTACTTGACTGTGTGAAAATAAGTAAATTTAAACTAAAGTATTGGTGATTTTCAAAATAATTCTAATAATAATAATTTACTAAATGCTTTCCATGTGATGTATGCATGATTAATTTATGTAATTGCTTATTTGGTTATTTCTCTAATTGTGGAAATAAAGACCGAGAGTCCAAGAGAAGTTGTTCATCTTGCACAATGACATAAATACGGAACATAATGAAGACAATCAAGACCCAGGACAGGGACTGTATCTGGGTTGTTGGGGTACTTCACTGCCATGCAGTGTTCTATTTGGAAGGAATCTCCAGCACTGATACTGTGTGGTGGCCTACAGCAGTAGTCCTGGCTGCTACTCTGGAGATGTCAGCAGGAGGATGAGAAGCCTAAATTCTCTTAGTTGTATAGCAAGTATGAGGGCTATGAATGGAAATGGTCTAGTGGACAAAATGCTTACACAGTGAAGATCTGGGCTCTGGTTCCCAGAGCTACCAAAGAAGACTGCGGTGGCTGTGAGTCCCTGTAATACTAGTATGGGAGGCAGAGATAGACAAGGCAGATCCCAGGGGCTTGCTCAATATTCCATCCTGCTAAAATGATGAGCTCCGGATCTAATGAGAAAACCTGTCTCAAAACTGAAGGTAGAAGCCATTGAGGAAGACACCTAAAGGCCTCCACATGTGCCAGTTTGGATAAACACATTCCTCCCCTCCCCCAACAAGTGCATGCACACATATACCACACAGAAATACAAAGATACACACACACACACACACAGACACACAGACACACACACACACAAACAAACAAATAAGCAGTTTCAAGACAGCCTAGAGTACACGAGATTTCTCAAAAGTGAGAAAAAAATCCAGGCCAAGTGGGTTCTTCTAGTTTATGACTGTGTTCAACTAAATGATGGCCCTGTTGCCACAGAAATGCATATGACAATCCTAGGGAGATGGTGATTATTACATGGAAAGGAAGAATCAATTGGAAATGGAATTGAGATTGCTAATCATGTGATCTTTAAATAAAGAGATGAGTTGGATTATCAGGATAGTTCCAAACTAATAAAGGTCACTGAGTGAGAAGGGGGAACCACAGTAGAACTAGAGAAGGAATTCTGAGAAAGATTGAGTGGCTCTCCATTGACATTGATTCTGGTAGAGGACAAGTAGCCAAGGGAAAAAGTCCCTTCATAAAATACGACAAACAAAAATCTGGGTTTTCTTTCAAAGCTTCTAGAAAAGCCACTCCGCCTTCCAGCACATTCTAGGAAATTAGCTCAGGGAAATCCACTTCAGACCTGTGATACTGGAGTCTGTGTTGTTGAACATACTGAGTTTACCGTAACTGGGTAGTAACAAGAAGAAGCTAATACCTTGTTTTCTGTCTTCAGTGAAGCAAGAGACTTCCTTTCACTCAAGGACAGAAGTCATTCCACATGTTAGGAGTGATTGAAGTGAGTAGGGAATTAGATCACTGGCCTGTGTCTTTAAGACATCAGACGGAGCAGCCTGGACTAAATCAGGCTGTGTTCCCTATGCCTGGTCCTATACAACAAAGAGCTGGCCGTCTCCTGCTGTGACTGGTTAGAGCACTGATGGAAGAGCAAGGCCTGCATCCCTCCTCCACTGCTTAGGACAGATGCACTTGAAGCTGTGGTCTCATCTTGTGCCCACCTCCATGTCAGCAGTCTCCTAGGATAGACCATGTGATGTGAAGCTTGTCAACCCATCCGGGGCCGAGCAGTGCTAGACACCTGCTTTGTTCTATGGATTAGGATGTCCTCAGTCTCTCCTGAGCTGCCGCTCTGCTGAACTGAAGGCCTGCTCCTACCTTCAGGGCTCAATCTCCTAATAATGCTCTTCCCAAGGGTAATCCTTCAGCTCCTATGCAAGCCTGATGTTCTTGTCTTTGCAGTTTCTAATAGGAATTCATCTAAA
The DNA here is from genome assembly GCA_004026605.1 of Ondatra zibethicus. Classification (NCBI taxonomy): domain Eukaryota; kingdom Metazoa; phylum Chordata; class Mammalia; order Rodentia; family Cricetidae; genus Ondatra; species Ondatra zibethicus. The sequence goes on along the minus strand of PVIU01002688.1, from coordinate 7,858 downwards.
ACCAGGCAGCAGCCCTGAGGTCTCCCAGGAGAACAACAGAGCCCATGGGGAAAGATGTACATGTACGGACTAATTTGGATGCTCAGTCTTTTGATTGTTTGCTGCTTTTCTTTCCTACAGGGCTGGGGATTGAACCCAGGGATTTCTCCTTATTCTAAGGAGCGCTCTACTTCTCAGCTTACACCCATGGAGCAAATATCAGACATCTTAATCACAGTGACTGTTGAATAAATATTTGCATAATATAAAAATAAAGGAAAAATGACAAGATATGGCAGGCCCAAAGCGCATATTTACATTGCATCAGAAACATAACTTATTATTTGCAAATGAACATTTTTATTTTTTTAATTTTTTTTTTTAAAAAGCAATCTTTTCTCATTTTACATACCAATTCCCACTCTCATCCCTCCTCTTGATCCCTCCCTCTTCCCTTCAGCCCACCCTGGAAGCACTGAGTTGAGCTCCCAAAGTCCCATGGATGAGAGGGAGGAGCGGTAATAACTGTTATTGTTAACATGAAGTGAGGTTCCCATTGTCTTAGTTTGAATTCCTCTGATTAGTTGACTTGGAAGACTTCCCTGTGATTATTAGCTACTCGTATATAGGCTTTTGTGAATTATCTTCTGACTGGGGAAAAATTACAGTTCTTTTTTAATTTCAGTTTTGTAAGCTTTGTTGAGACACTAGCTATTAACCTTTTATTAGGATGAATATTTTTACAAATATAATTTTCCAGTTTGTTGATTGTTTTTAAAGTGTTTATAATACCATCTGAAGTACACATTTATTAAATAATTTGAAACAAATCTTCTGGGTTTTCACCTTTGTGACTTATTGTATTATTTTTTAAGTGGTAATCCTTCTGGGTTTTACTTCAGAATACTATGTGAAAGAAAAAAAATAAGAGAGCCGACTTAGTTATGGCAACCTTTGTTAGATAACCTTCCCTATAATTCATTTTGATGCTTTCTCCTCTCACTTCCCCTTTGAACAAAGACCTTGGAAGGAATTCAAGGCAGAGTACACACAAAGGCAATTTGGAGGAAAAAAAACTATTAGGAGGAGAGGGGCAAGAGAGATGGCTCAGTAGGTTAAGAGCATTTCTAGGGGACCTGGGTTTGGTTTACAGCACCAACATTAGTCAGCTCGTATCTACCTATAACTCCAGGTTAAAGGGACAAAAAGCCCTCTTGTGGCCCTCATAGGTACTCACACACATGAGGTATCAGATACACACACAAACAGATAAATAAGAATAATAAATAATAATTAAAAAGAAAACTATAAGGTGGGGCTCTAGCTCAGTGAGAGAGCACTTGCCCAGGTGGGTTCATCCTGGGTTCATCCAGCTGGTGCACAGCAACAATGGCAGGAAGAACAAACTTTTAGGACTGAAATCCACTGTCACGTTTGCAGGTTTCATGGAGTCCAGGCTGATCTCAGGTTTGCTATATGACCAACAACCATCTGGAACATCTTAACCTCTTATTCCTAATTTGCAAGCTGGGAATGCAGGCATTACCGCAGCATCCAGTTTTACAGGGTCTTAGAGACTAATCCAAGGGCTTTGTGCACACTAGGCAATTGTTCCAACAAGTGAGTTGTGTCCCCAGACCAAATGTATTATTTTTCACTGACTGCAGATTTAACTTATATGTATTGAGGATGCAAGTATGTATGCATTTTGTTTGGGGATGTATGTGAGAAGTGTGTATATATGTTTGTAGTGTGTATTTGTGTGTATGTATGTGTATGGAGGACAGAGGAAAACATCAAATGTCATGCTCAGTCTTATTCCTTTGAGACAGGGTCTTTCACTGAGCCTAGAGTGATACTGGCATCCCGCAAGCCCCAGCCATCCTCCTGTCTCTCACCCCATTGTTCAATGATTACAGGCTAGTGAAGCCATACCTAAAATTTTAAACCACTGTTGGAATTTGCTTACACAGCAAGTGCTTTTATACATAGACATTTCAGACATGAGCGCTCCCTTCTTTGTATGTGTATGTGTCTATATGTCTTTCTCTGTATGTGTGTGTATTTTTTCTCTGTGTATGTGTGTGTATCTCTGTGTGTGTATTTCTCTGCGTCTGTGTGTATATCTCTCTCTGTATGTGTTTCTTGCTCTATGCATATGTATCTCTCTCTGTATATGTGTGTACCTCTTTCTGTGCATGTGTGTATGTGTTTGTATCACTCTGTGCGTGTATGTGTATGTATCTTTCTGTGTGTAGGTGTTTGTATCTCCTTGTGTTTTTGTGTCTCTGTCTGTGTCTCTGTGTGTGTGTGTGTGTGTGTGTGTGTGTGTGTGTGTGTATGCATCTCTCTCTATCTCTCAGAAATTCTCAGCAGATTCCAGGGGAGGAGGGTGTATATCACAGTTCTGTGGTGTATGTGTGGAAGTCTTTACAGAAATGGTTCCTTATTCTCCCCATCACTAGTCTGCTGTTCTGCTGACCCAGTATCACTCTCAATGGGTGTGGTTTTCTTTGGTGATCATTTAGTTTGGGTAGCTTGTTTCATGACTTAGCATTTACATTTATATCCCTGAGAAAATTTCATTTTAAAAATTTATCATTCACATTTTTTTGGAGGCAAAGATAGTTTCAAGTTTGTGCTTTTCAAAGTCTGTAGTTTTCCCCTTTTCCCCCACACCATTCTTAATTTTACACTTTCTTCCACATGTCAGGATTTCCATGTTTCCTTCTTTTGCATTTATCATTTAGTTGGCTGGCTGTAGTTATTGTGGCGTAACTTGACATTACATTTCCCTAAAAAGTCAGATACTAAGATAATATTTAGAAACATAGATGCAGCATGAGGTTTGTTTCTACTCTAACACTAGAGAGAAGGTAGCCTGCCTTCTAGTATAGGTGCTGAGAATAAGTGTCTTGAGTGTTCAGCCCTAAATGGGATGTTTGTATCAATACTCCACCATCAAAGACCATGAGGACATGAAAGAGGGCACAGAAAGAATGTAAGAGCTGGAGGATGGGAAGCAGTGCTTTGCAAGACTGCCTTCTGGACACGACATGGCTGTCACTCTCATGAACCCACAGTGTGTCTGATTACATGAGTAAGATCACACCAACAAGATCAGTCAGCAGTCTGCTGCAGAAGGAAGTGAACTCAGTTGCTTACAAATAAATAAATACAGGGGAGGAGTGGAAGGGAGAAGGGAAGCAGAGATGCTGGGGATCTTGGGGAGACACTATTGGGATGCATATGATAATGTGCATTGTTGATGTATATGAAATGCTCAAAGATTAAATGCAGGGTATTCTAGTTAAAAATGTCACCTGTCACCTTCCATTCCGTGTTGTAGATAGCAGAGTTGAGGAGGTGGTGATGCTGCCCTATATGAGAAAGCCACATCAATAATCGTTTCGCCAATTGAGAAAAACAAGCAGAGGAACTTTCAGAGATAACAATTTGATATGCACAAAAGATGACCGTGTCTGGAGAATAGAGATATTTTATTTCATTCTCATTAAATAATATGTTCTTTTATTTATTCTAAGTTGTGGGTCATTTTTTTTAATCTTAGAGCATTTCTCTGCATTGGGAATAGAATAAAAATTACAGCAGTTTCTCCCTCTGGGCACTCTTCTCAGGAATTAAACTGTGCGAACAAAAGGATTTCATTTTCTCTCTATATTCGAATTTTACTGGAATTCAATTGTCGCCTCTCCTTTCTTCTTAGTGAACATCTCCAGAGTCTCCAGGAGTCCATTTTTCTACTTGACTGCATTGATTTGCACACTTGAGCCGTATTTTTCTTTTTAAGATTAATTTCTATCCACTGTAATTATAGATCAATGCATTCTTTCGTCAGAAGATGATGATATGGTTAGGTCAGAAATGAATTTTTTTGTAAAATTTTTATAGGCATCCTTGACTTGATACTGAATTTTTTCTTAGGATAATTCCTCTGAACTGTGAACTCAACAGTGAGAGGTTTGTGAGCATTTAACCTTCTTTAGACACAAGAGCCTGCCTGGGTCTCTGATAGCTCAGTAGAAAGAAAGGCCTCTATCTCAGAAATTCAGGAGAGGCTGGGCTGCTGCCTGTGGCTAGCAACCATCAGTCCTCCCATGTCTCATACAAAGCGAAGTAACTCATTTGGCGCAGGAGCCTGGAAGAAACCTGAACCTTGAGGAAATTCTAGTGCAGTAGAAGCACAAACCTGACACTTTGGCGTGGAAAAGAAACCTGGATTTAGGTATTTTGATGTGAATTCTTTTTCTTATGTGTGTGTGTGTGTTGGGGGAGGTGTTTGGAGGTCATAGGACAATTGTGGGTGTTGGTATTCACTGCCCACCTTGTATCACAACAGGGTCTCTTGCTGCTCACTACTGCAGAAGCCAGGCTAGCTAGCCTTCCAACTTCCAGTGAGTCCCTGGTTTCTGCCTCTTGTCTCCCAGTAGGAGACTAATGAGATTATAGACAGCTGTGCTACTGTAGCCTAGTCTTTTAAGGGTTCTGTGCATTCAAACCCCAACCATTTGTCTTGTGCAGCAAACACTTAACCAAGCGAACCATTTCCTTATTCCATGAATTATGTTTTTTTTTAATGGAAGTGCTATTATCATTATGATTACACATTGAATGGCTTATGTCAAGATACTTTGTCATGGTTCAAAAGATAATACCTAGGTAGAACAAGTTGATTTTCTATAATGATATACTTTAATTTAAATTAATTCATTTTTAACTACTGTAGGTTTTGTTTTATGGGTACCTTGAAGATCACAAAAATATAAATACTGCTAAAATTTTATTCAAGTGCTTGGATTACTATAAAGTAAGGGTATGACAGGAACAATACATTTTGAAATGAAAATATTAATTTATAAAGCAGTGAGTGATGTAGAGACATGTCCAAATTTCAATGTTCATAAGGCATTGAGAACATAGAGTCAGCTGAGTGATGGTGGCATATGCCTTTAATCCCAGCACTTGGGGGGCAGAGACAGGCAGATCTCTGTGAGTTCAAGGCCAGCCTGGTCTACAGTTCCAGGACAGGCTCCAAAGCTACAGAGAAACCCTGTCTTGAAAAACCAAAATAAAGGGGGGGGGAGAGAATATAGAGTCAGGAATGGAAGGATGGAAAGAGAGGCCAGACAAGCAAATGCTGACTTGGAACTTCTGTCATGAGACCGAGGGGTGGTTAGACAGGAACTGATAATACTGATATTTAAAGATAATGTCATCTATCCTGGAAAGTGATATTTGTGTAGGTTGTGTAGGATTCACACCACACACACACACACACACACACACACACACACACACACAGACTGACAGAGACAGAATATTCAAAGCCAACATTAGTTCTAAGCTTACAGTCCACTTGTCCCAAAATCTTAGGTACTTTAAAAAGTAACAAGGAAATGTTCCATACATTTAGTGATGTGTTTTTCAAAGTACTTGGGGGACCAGTTATGACCTAGAAAAGTTTTTGGCAGTAATTGATAATTACTATTTTTGACTTGTTAGAAAAATTATCATTTCCTTCAACTGATATTAGGATAGCTACACCAGCTTGTGGTCCATTGCAGAATGGAGAACTACTCAGTGGTAAAAAATAATGACATCTTGAAATTTGAAGGCAAATGAATGGATCTAGAAAAAAACATATTGAATGAGGTAACTCAGACACAGAAAGACAAATATCGTATGTACTCACTCATAAGTGGTGTTTAGACATAAAGCAATGAAAAACCAGCCTACAATTCACAACCCCAGAGAACATAGACAACAAAGGGACACTAAGAGAGACATAGATATATCTAAATAGGAAGGAGAAAAATACAAGATCTCCTGAGTAATTTGGGAGCATGGGCGTCATGGGAGAGTGTAGAAGAGGAGAGGGGAGAAGGGAAGAAGGGAGGGGAATGGAAAAATTTATACTGAAATAAAAACAATAAAAAAGAAAATTATCATTTCCCCATGCCTGGAAAACACATAAGACATAATATTTGAAACCTGTGATTATGCAAAGATGCGATAATTAGCTCAGGTGAGCACACACATGAACAATGAAGATGGAAGGCAGGCAAACAATGTCCAAGTAGCAAGGTAGTAACAGACACTCCTCTATGTCCTCTGCATCAGTTCCTGCCTCCAGGTTTCTGTCTTGAATTCCTTCCCTGATGATGAAGTACAAATTGGAAGATGAAATAAACCCTTTCTTTCCCAAGTTGGTTCATCACAATAATAGAAACCCTAAGTAAGATCAAAATTGTTACAGTTTGTAGAGTATTGCTGTGATAGGCTCTGCCATGTGTTTTGGGGCAGGATTGTCAAAGGACTTTGGAGCTTTGAGCTACAAAAGCCATTGAGATCTCAGAGTTCAGTGGGCTTTTCTGTGGGAGCTTAGAACAGAAGAATGTTAGGAGCAGTGCAGGTGATGGAGGCATAGCTCATGAAGCTTTATAGGGAAGCTAAGACTCAATTAGGGTCAAAGTAAGAACCACTGCTAAAGTGGAACCTTGGCTTCTCTGGGACAATCAATACTCATCAGCTAGAGCTGAAAAATCACCTGTGGTTAAGAAGATACTGGCATCACTGAAGTTTTCTGGAAAGTGTTTCCTCAGGGTAAGCAAACAGAAGCTGTGGTCCAGCAGGGAGAAAACTCTTAACTTGTGTTAGCAAGCAAGCTTAGAAATGCGCAAGAGTGTCCGAGATCATAATGGGTTTGAAGGCAGACACAGTCATGGAGAGCAGCTCAGGCTTAATCTCATAAGACAGGGGCAGAATCACTAAAGAGAGCCTAGGAGAGCCTATTGGTGAAAGTTTAGGCAAGTTGCAGCAGAACAGGAGAATCATGATATCAGGGTTGTCAGTGATAAGGGGTGACTGCCAAGGACAGCAGAAGCTGTGGAGTGGAGTCAGCTTGGAGCCCATGTGATGTACTCTGTGGGCTGTGGCAAGCCCTTTGAGTTCAGAAGGTCCTTCAGCCTAATTCTGAGCCCCATTACCACCTAACATCCAATGTGATTCCTTACCTGTAGTTTCTTGACTATTGTTCCTTTTATGAACCCACCCCCTTCTATGTAGTACGGGTTGGGGAAACATGATCCTGGATTGCTGCAGAGGCCAAATGCCAACATCAGATATCTTTCTTCCTCTCTCACCATTTTATTTTTGGAGACCAAGTCCCTCACTGAACTTGAAGCCTGCAGATTCATAGAGACTGGCTAGCCAAGGATCCCCAGGAGTCCTTCTCTGTCCTTCCATTGCAGAGATTATAAACACAGCACACCTGGCTGTTGAACACGGGTGCTGGGTCTCTAACTCAGGTGCTTATGATTACAAGACAAAGTACTTTTCTGACTACATCGTCTCTCTGGTGATTACACACCTCTCATTTTAGTATTCCTTGGCACCACCTCTCTATAATTGTGTGAATGAACATTCATAATGCTTTTGATTAACAGTGTCACAAGATGGAGGGATGTCTAAGAAATTAGTAAAGCAAACTTCAGCAATCTTGAAAGCTGTTCTCATTAGAGGATGGCATTCAAACAGCAGAACAAGTAGGGGAGACTTTGCTGGTATGTGGATGGGACCTTGTAAGAAGATGTACTTCCAGGTAGAAACAAAAACAGGAAGAATGCTAGTTCAGGCACCCTCTCCTGTGCTGCCCAAATACCTAGCTGGGGACATCCCTGTGGACACCTGGGATCTACTCTAGAGCCAAGTATCTTGCCAGACCTAAAATGACTCCAATAATGTAGATACCTTATTCCCTTCTCCAACGTCCACCTTTCCTCCATCTTCACCCTCCCACTCCCCCAAGCTCTCCCCAGTCCTTCCCTTCTCCCTTCTCCTTCCCCCTCTCCCCTTCCCC